>JASDQU010306289.1:113348-126630 GCA_032191745.1 Picea mariana
TGTGAGGAAATTCTATTTTATTTATTCCTTTGATTGTTGTTGATTATCTATGAATTTCATGAACCAGGTGAGGGCCCTGGCTGGAAGTGTAACACCAAATTATTCCATTTGTTTGTCTTCGTCGATTATATCAATTGCATCTTAGAATTTCTCACAAATGAACCAATGTCGTTTGTGATCTTCATCGCCTTAATAAATAAGAATATGATTGAGGCCCATTGTTATTTTCTTGGAGTTTTTCAAGTCTGGAACTATTGCAAGACTTTGGTTTGAAGTTGACTGGGAAGTCGATGTGGTATTACTTTATGGAGTCAAAATATGAGTATTCGACTCAACCAATAAAATATATTGTTTCTCTTTAGTCAGAGTGTATTCGATTGCTAATTGTGTTTGTTCTTCACTTAGGATTAGATCATTTGTCTCACAGCCTTTGTCTATATATTCTATGAGTCATCCTCTAAGGGGTTGAGTCGATTCATTTTCACTATCTGTTGATTTGGAATATTCAAGGAGTAGATTTGTCAGGGAGGAAGAGTTTGTGAGATCTCTTATGTGGATGACGATATCCTCTAGTCAATTTTGGACATTTTCTTGCGCTTCAATTAACATTGTGTCTCTTATTTGACCGTCATTATCAATTTGGCACCACACCTTTGGGGATTGAGTATCCACATGAAGTCTCTAACAGAGGAAGTCTATAATGTGTGGGCTAGGGATTCTTTTAGGAGAAATTTGAATCGTGAGTCCCAAATCATCGATGTACGTACTATCGACTTTCTAGGTGCCACCGGCAACCATACTCACTTACAATATTTTACCCCTTCCAGGAGTCGTCAAGGTGCTCTCAATGGATTCTCCTGCGAACTACCACACCTGGGTAGGTTTCCTATGCGAACTTATGAGATCCCTTTGATTTTGTAACTCTTCTCACCACTTTTTCCTCTTTTCCCATTCCAATTTTTGAATATTAGATGAAGCTTTATATGTGTTCATTCAACGTGAAAACTTCTTGCTTGATTCACTTATCTTTCTCCCGACTTTAAGCATTTTCGAATTTGGTGCTCTCGATTCTACTTATATCATCTCACGGATTATATAACCCCCCATCGTCAACCCGACTTACTTGTGGTTGACGATGTTGCTCATTCTTTCTTATTTCATTTCTTCAAACAATAATATATGGCTTCTCTTGTGTCTTTGTATTTAGCTTTAAGGAATTCTTCCCACTCTTCTTTCTTTTCTTTCCAATTGGAATTCAGAGGGGGATTGGCCAAAAAGGGGTCGATATTTAACAATATCTTTGACTCCCTTGTCCAACAAGAATTTATGAAGCAAGGATGGGATGGTGCAAAGGAAACCATCATGCAATTCAATATAGAATTTGTTTTTAATAGTTTCGACTGACTCTTTGTCTTTAATCACTTGTTATTCGATGTAATCTCTGACGATTCTCTTGAACCACTTGTTCATATTTGTTCTTCAATTGTTTATTATTTTTTTCATCAATTTTTTATCTGGACTAATTTTGCGCATTGGGTGATTGATTGAGATATTGGAACAATGCTTCTATAATAGCTTTCAGGAATCACTCATGCATTTCTGAAAAGAACTGTGTACGCACTTTTGTAATCGTCAGTCAATTCCGTCGTGCATAATTTTTGATACATTTATTAATTTTTCTTTCCCACCATTCGCATATGTCTTCCAAAGTTAACATCTATGTGCCTTTTAATTTATACATGCCTGAGTGATGATGCCTACCAACACTTCTATATTCTCCCCTTTTAGCATGAGATCCATGAGTCTTTGACTTACTTGATTGTAATGTCCCTGATATGGATCCTTTGTAATTGTACGTATAGGATGGTGAGTCGTTGGCACCTAGCTTTGGTGTTGTGCAAATCTGAGTGCGCGAAGAATTGTTATCAAAGATAGGGTGTGCACATCTCATAATTTTGTGTTCACCTAGGTAAGTGCGCACATTTCACAGTGTTGTGTGCACTTGGGTAAGTGCACAAGAATGAACTAGGAGTGCGCACTAAGCCGAGTTATATATATGATTGTATATGTATTGAGGCGTAGATCCTGTGTGATTATGAGGCTGGTGATCCAGGATGAAAATAGGTCAGTGTGCCTATCCATGTAAATGTAATCACAATTATTAATATAATATTACATCGTTGCATGCAGACCGACTCAGATGAAAAGGGATGGGGGGATAACTCCACTGGAAAATGGAAAAGGGGGTGAGACGTAAGTATTTGAGAATATTTTATAATATTTCCAGAAAAGTGTAAAGTTATGGATAATTATTTTACCTTAAGTTCCCGTGGTTGGGAACAAGTCACCAAGTGGATTAAGCTACTTCTGAAGGTGACACATGTCGAGATGAAGGTATGCAATATGTATTGTTGGCCTTAGTGTATTTTGGGGGAGATTTGTGGATTACTCATTATTCACTCTTGTATGCAAAAGGGGTTGGTCTAGGGAAGAGGACGACTATTACCTTATCTACCCAAAGAAGCTTGTAAGGAGTTTTTGCATTGTAATCATAGTTTTTCTGTCATAGTGGCGGGTTGTCAGGCCCATGAGCACCCTCTATGGGTGAGATATTTTTTGTTGAAGAAGAGGGTTGTCATGCCTATGAGAATAATCTCCAGGTGAGAGTTTTGTTGGGAATTGTTGCCTGGTGCGTTGAGCATTAGTCGCAGGGCTCAGAGATTTCCTGTGCGACATGTTGTTGGTAACTCTGGAAGGGAAATGGGGTAGCCAAGGGATTGTTCAACAAATAAGGGGCACACTTCCTTGTGTGTGAAAGGTACGTGGGGAACGAGAGACTGTAGGCTAGTTGCAACAACAAACACCTTGGACTGAGAAATTCTATTGAGAATCTGACCTTATCCTATCACTAGAAACCCTTTACCTTGGTGGAGTTAAGCCCGATCTTGGGGGTGACCTATTGTTGAAATATTATGAGAAACAAAGTCTATGGTTGGGAGGAATGTCTAAGTTATGCACGCAATTGGTGTATTTCATGAAAGAAAAGTGTTCTTCATGTGATTGTCTTATATACTTTGGGCTTGTTTATCTATGTTTGATATGGTTTAATTCTTGTATGTCGTTGCATATAAGTAATTGTTGTTATTATGTTTAATGTTGTTTTCACATGCAATTGTGGTGTTGATAGTCATTATTTTAGTTGTGCATGAGTATGACAGTTGTTGATAGCCTTTCTTGTTAAGTTAACCTTATGATTTTGGTTGAGTCTTCAAGAATATGTTTGAATAGTTTCCTGCGTAGAGAAAACTATGTGTGCACCAGAGGCTGGAGTTACTTGTACGCACATGGAAGCAGTTTGTGCGCACAATTAGGACATTTAGGTAATGATGCTAGAATGGTTGCACATATAGTAACACTATGTGTTTAGTGTGCTTGTGCGGAGTTGTTTGTGTTACTTTAGTTGTTTTAAGTTGTGTGGTGCAACTCAAATTGGGGTTGAGTGTGTTACTTCAAGTGATATTATGCAGTCTAGTATTTAGAGTAGAATCTGCATGGTATATTTTGGATTAACATTGTTTAGTAGTAAGTTGAATGATGTTATATTTTGGCATTAGAAGCAATTTGGTGACGTTACAGATTGGTATTAGAGCTACAAAAGTTTTGATTGTGTGACGTGGACTAACCTGGGAGGTTGGGGACATTATAAATTGGTATCAAAGTTATTGGTTCAACACTGGACTTGTATGGGCCATAGCTTAACAAGAAGCATCAGAGCTCCAGTTTCAACACTGAGCCTCCATGAACTGAGTTCTACTTAAGTAAAAATTCAGACTCGTAAGTGACCGAATTTGGAATTTTAGCATGGCCATGGTGCACATTAAATATGAATGCCCAGATGTGCATTCTAATTACATGATATTGTGGAGTGAAGCAATGGAACTACGCAGTAAAAAATGGTTCATGGGTGTGCGCATTAAAGGTTTGGGGCTGTGTGGAAATTTGTTTTGATGCATGCACATTAGTAATACATGGTGTGCATGTTAAAAATTGACATCGCACATTTGTGTATGTTGAATACCAGTGCACACACGAGCTTCAAAAGAAGTGATTTTTACAAGATGGTGTGGAGTTTTCATGAAGTTGTATCATGAATTCACCTAACAAATCTTGTTGTCTGCACATTTTGCAGAATTATCAACGATTAGAGTGGGACAAAATCAATGCAGAAGGTCATAATCATGGAAAATGCGTAAACGACTTACTGTCTTGATGATGTATTCAAATATATGTATGTTGGTTTGGGTGTTGATGGTACAAAATCCAAGGAGGAGTGCATGAGCTTGGTAGAAACCGTAAAGGGATTGCAAAAATACGTCCAAAGATATAAGGATGATAATGAAAGGCTTATGAGAGACAAGGAGCAACAATATGACTTCAATCTCAAATTGATGCAGATCTTGGAAAAAATAGAAAAGAAAATGAATAAGGTCAAGAAGTCGCAGGTCTCATGATGAGAAATGAAGATAAGCAAGGAGTGTTGATAGGCATCATCACCACTCACCAAAGAATTATTTTAGGAAAGCATGCAATAGTTTGATTCCATCTCTTGTAAGAAAGCATAAGAGAAGGATTGGGGTGGAAGCGCTACATGGAGAAATTAATAAGATCGGGCCTCCTAACTTTGAGGGTGGGCACAAGAAGGATGAATATGCAGAGACCTGGTTGTTGGGTATGAGAAAGTACTTCGAGTTGCATAACTATTCTACGCAGGAAGAAGGGAGAATTGTTATCTATTAGCTAAAAGGAAAGACATCAATATAGTCGAATCAATTTCTACAAGTGCAACACATTGATGAGAAGAAGATTATTTGGAGGGATTTCAAGAGGTATTTCCAAAATAAATATTTAACCAAGCATTACTATGACAAGAAACTAAAGAAGTTATTTGAACTCGAGCTTGGGAGTATGACAATAAATGAGTATGAAAGGAGATTCTTAGAGATGTTGAAATATGTAACATTAATCAAGGATGAGCAAGTTAAAATTCAGAGGTACTTGAGTGGGATATCATCGTTTATCAATGACGAGATACAATATGATGACCCTAAGACATTGGAGGAAACCATAAGGCACTCTAAATTTCTTTATGAGCAGCAAAGGGGGAGACCAACTTTCCAAAAGGCTTGGGAAGATAAGATGAAAAGAAAGGTGGATCAGAGGAAGAAGGGAGCTAAGCCACTATTTTTTAGAAATACTATGTAAGGACAACCAACTCTTAAGGAGCCCAAAATGTCAAAGACAGTGGGGCAAAATCAATGGAAACAATGTATTCAATATTAGATTTGTGGTGGGAATCATATGCACATATATTTCCCTCAAAGAGGTGATAAAGCGAGGATTGCACACAATGTAAAGCAAGTTGTGACAGTGGAGGACATGTGAAGAAAAGTCCCAAGGATTTATGCAGCCCTGTATAACAAGAAAGTTGAGTTTCAGTCACACATGATTGAAGTGGAAGGTAATATTAATGACCAACCCATTTCTATTTTAATTGATTCATGAGCTAGTCATAGTTATCTAGATCCTAAGATGGTGGAAAGATTCCAATTGCCGAGAAGCAAGCCTGGAAAACCTTGGTTGATGTAGTTATCTACTAGAGAAAAAAGGAAAATCAATGCGATGGTTAAGGAATGTCCAATGGAGATGAATGGACTGCACACAAAAGATGATTTAAATATCATACCTTTGGGTTTTTATGATTGCATTATTGGGATGGATTGTTTGGATGAGCATCATGCCATTGTAGACTGCTAAAAAAAGGCATTTAATTTTTTAGATGAGGAAGGAAACTTAAGAATAATTCAAGGAATTCCAAGAGTTGTAACTATCAATTGAAGAAAAACTACAGGAAATGATGTCAAGTATTTGTAGTGCACATGGAAGAGGCACCTAAGGATAAAGTGTCAAGTGTTGAAGAATGTGAAGTACTGGAAGAGTTTGAGGATGTATTAAAAGAGATATCAGGATTACCTGCGAATATATATATTGATTTCTCTATAAATCCGATGCCGGGAGAAACACCTGTATCCAAGACTCCTTATAGAATGAGTACGCCAGAATTGAAGGAGTTGCAGATGCAACTTGAAGAACTTTTGAAGAAGGGGTATATATGCCCAAGTGTGTCACCTTGGGGTGCCCTAGTATTGTTCACGAAGAAGAAGGATGGTACACTGAGACTTTGTATCGACTTCAGGTAGTTCAAAAAGGTAATAGTAGAGAACAAGTAGCCTTTTCCAAGGATAGATGACCTCTTTGATCAGTTGCGGGGGCACGCAAAAAAATTTCGAAGATTTATCTTAGATTTGGATATCACCAGGTGAGAATTAAGGAAGAAGACATCAGTAAGAGTGCCTTCAAAACAAGGTATGGTCATTATGAGTTCACAAAGGTGCCTTTCAGGTTGTCAAATGCACCAACTATATTCATGTGTTTGATGAATGGAGTTTTCAAAGAGTACTTAGATAAGCTTCTCATTGTATTTTTGGATACATACTTATTTACTCAAAGTATGAAGAAGAGCTTAAACAACACTTGAGGATGATACTGTAGGTATTGAGGGAGCATCAAGTTTATGCAAAGTTGAGAAAGTTCTCATTTTATCAACGACTGATTCATTATTTGTGTCATATCATTTCCAAGGAAGGAATAGATGTGGATCCAAAAAAGATAAAATCCATTAAGGAATGACCGACACCAAGAAATGTTGCAGAGGTAAGGTCCTTTATGGGACTTATGAATTATTACAAAAGGTTTATTGAAGTATTCTCAAATATTTCACATCCAATTACATCTTTGCAAAAGAAAGGTGTCTGATTTGAATGGACTTCGGATTATGCAAGGAGTTTTCAACACTTGAAAAGTTTGTTGACTAGTGCGCCAATTTTGAGAATTGTTGGTCTAGATGCAGACTTGGTTGTGTGCACAGATGCATGCAAGGAAGGGATCAATGGAATCCTTAGTCAGAATGAGAATTTGGTATGCTACGAATCAAGAAAGTTAAAAGAGCATGAAAGGCTGTATGCTACTCATGACTTATAATTGGTAGCCATAGTGCATGCCTTGAAGATGTGGTGACACTATCTTATGGGTAAAAGATTTGAGTTGAGGACAAACCAAAGTGGTCTAAAGTATCTATTTGGACAACCGAGTTTAAATTTCATACAAAGAAGGTGGTTAGAATTCCTCAATGAGTATGAATTTGACATAAATCATATCAAAGGAAAAGAGAAAAAGGTGGTTGATGCACTTAGAAGGAGGGTGCATGAGATGCATTCTACAACCATTAACATGTATAAATTGGATTTGTGAAACATAATATTAGAAGTTTCCAAATTAGATCAATGTTATGTGGACATAAAGGAAACTTTACAACAAGGTATGTCGCAACAAAATTTTGAAGGTTATGAGCTAAGAGAGGATGGGATCCTCATGTATAGACGCATAGTCTATGTGTCGAATGATCAAGAGTTGAAAAGTATGTTATTATCATAGATGCAGAAGGTTCCTTATGATGGACATCCAAGTTACCAGAATACAATTGTCGCCGTCAAAAAGCAATATTATTGGCTAGGTATGAAAAAGGAAGTTGTTGATTTCATTGCTAGATGTCTTGAATGTTAGAAGGTCAAGGCTGAGCACACACATCCAACTGGTTTGATACAACCTTTGCCCATTCTTGAGTGGAAGTGGGAAGTTGTAACCATGGTTTTTATAAATAAGATACCTAGGACTTCTAAGCAACATGATTATATTATGGTGGTGGTAGACAAACTTACCAAAGCTACCCATTGTATTCCAGTGAAGTTAGTGCACAAGGAAGCTGACATTGTTGAGATATACATGTGAGAAATTGCCAAGCTACATGGTGTACCTAAGACAATTGTGTTTGATAGAGATTCCAAGTTCACCTCAAATTTTTGGAAAGGGTTATTCAAAGGATTTGGGACAAATCTAAACTTTAGCACAACATATCACCCTGAGACAAATAGACAAATAGAGAGGGTAAATCGAGTGATTGAAGATATGCTCAGGATGTATGTGATGGATAAGCCATCAAAATGGGAAGACTACCTTCACTTGGTAGATTTTTCTTACAACAATGGGTATCAAGCATATTTAAAGATGAGCCCATTTGAATCACTTTATGGTAGAAAGTGCAACACACCAGTGAGTTGGGACAACCCAACAAACCGCATAGTAGTTAGGCGAGAGATACTTCGGGAAGTAGAGGAGCAGATGGTAAAAATAAAGAAAAATTTAAAGGATGCCCAAGATAGGAAGAAAATATGCACATATAAAGGCAGAACCCACAGAGAGTTTAAAGTGGGTGATCACATGTTTTTGAAAGTGAAATCTAGGCGCAGTTCCCTGAAGTTGGGAAAGTGTTCTAAGTTAGAAGCATGCTATTGTGGGACATTTGAAATCCTTGAAAGGATTGGTCCTATCGCATATAGTATTGCATTTCCTACATCCTTGTGTATTCATAATGTTTTACATGTTTCATTGCTTAAAAAGTACATACTTGATGTTAATCATATTATTGATTAGAATGTGATTCAGGTGGAGCCATAAGGTGATTTTCAAGTGCGACTGGTTTACGTATTAGATCAGAAAATCAAACATCTCTGGAATAAATCCATGGAGTTGGTAAAGGTCTAATGGACCTAGTACGGTCCTGAGAATGAAACTTGGGAGTTCGAGGATGCTATGTGGGTAGAGTAATCGCATATTTTCGAAGATTTTTTTAAATTTTGTATGTACATGTGTAAATTATGCACGGAGGACAGTGCATAAATAAGGGGTAGGGAAATGTGATGTCCCTGATCTAGACCCTTTGTAATTTTACATATAGGTTGGTGATTTGTTGGTACCAATTGTAAATGTAAATGTACATATAGGCGGGTGAGTCGTTCACACCTAGTTTTGGTGTTGCGCACACTTGAGTAGGGGGCGAAGAATTGCTATCAAAGACATGGTGCCCACATCTCACAGTGTTGTGTGCACTTGGGTAAGTGCACACATTTCATAGTGTTGCACACACTTGGGTAAGTGCACGGGAATGAATTGGGAATGCACATCAAGTCGACTTATATATGTATATATATGGTTGTATATGTATTGACGTCGAAGAACCTGTGTGATTATGAGGTTGGTGAGACGAGATGCAAATAGGCCAGTGTGCATATCCATGTAAATGTAATCACAGTTATTAATATAATATTACATCGATGCATACAGACAAACTCAGAAGAAAATAGATGGGGGGATAACTTCACCGGAGAAGGGAAAGGGAGCGAGATGTAAGTCTTTGGGAATATTTTATAATATTTCTGGAAAAGTGTAAAGTTATGGATACTTATTTTACCCTAAGTTCCCTCGATTGGGAACGAGTCACCAAGCGGCTTAAGCTACTTCTAAAGGTGACAAATATCGATTTGAAGGCATGGAATATATATTGTTGGCCTTAGTGTATTTTGGGGGAGATTCAGAGATTACTCATTATTCACTCTCGTTTGCAAAATGGGTCAGTCTGAGGAAGAGGATGATTATTACCTTATTTGCACAGAGAAGCTTGTAAGGAGGTTTTGTACTATAATCATAGTTTTTCTATTGAAGAGGTGCTTTGTTAGGCCTGTGAGCAGTCTCTCAGGGTGAGAGATTTGTTGTTGAAGAAGTGGGTTGTCAAGCCCATGAGCATACTCTCCAGGTGAGAGTTTTACTGGGAATTGTTCCCTGGTGCGTTGGGAATTAGTCGGAGGGCTCAGAGAATTCATTTCCAGCCTGTTGTTGGTAACCCTGGAAGAGAATTGGGGAATTCAAGGAACTGTTGAGCAAAGAAGGGTCACACTTCCTTGGGTGTGATAGGTGTGTGGGGAATGAGAGATTGTAGGCTAGTTGCAATAGTGGGCACCTTGGACTGAGAAATTTTGTTGAGAATCAGATCGTGGCCTATCACTAGGAACCCTTTTTCCCTGGTGGAGTTAATCCCTAGCTCGGAGGTGACCTATTGCTGAAATCTTATGAGCAACAAAGTCTATGGTTGGGAGGAACATCTGAGTTATGCACACAGTTGGTGACTTTCATGAAAGATAAGTGTTCTTTATGTGCTTCTCTCATATATTGTGTCCTTGTTTATCTATGTTTGATATGTAACAACTAGACCAATTTTCTTAATGATATCATTGATTATAATAGGAAAGAAAAGTGTGAATTTAGATACAGTTTATTTAGATCCATTATTTGATGAGATGAAAGAATTGTGGAAAGGAATTGAAGCAATTTAATTTTTAAGACACAATGATTCAATCAAATTCACTTTAAATATTCTTTATTGTTTATGATACACAATATTCTTGCATATGGCACATTGTTTCGTATCATTGTTCATGGATACCATGGATGTCCAACTTTCAATTTTAAAGGTTTTGTGAGGCACTCAAGCAATTTGAATAAGTGTTTTATTGTGGACATTGTTCTTACCTTAAAGTGGAGCATCCATATTGTTGATGAAATTCACATTTCAATTGACATCAAGAAGAGAATTGTGAAGCACTATTAGAAATAACAAGTGAATACATGATTGAGAATGGAGAAAAATGAATGTGGTTTATCAATAGGTGTGGCATTTGTGGTAGTAAAAATGATCTAGTTAACGATAGTGGTGTAAAATTGTTGTTCATATTCTATGAGTTTCCATACTTTAAGCATATAGACATTAGGCATACTTTTGACTTTATCTATACTGAGAAAAACATAGCTTATGTTATTATAGAAATTATTTTTGGTGCATGTGATACAATTTCATCACGTCAAGAATTTCAAGAACTAAATATTCGTCAAAATATTTGGGTTGAAAAATATGGCAATGAAAAATATAGAATACCTAATGTTCCCTATGTGTACACAAAGGAACAATGTGCACAATTGTTAAAGTTGATGTCTCAAACTTACTTTCCCACTGGATATGTAAATAATAATATTAGAATCCAATCTGACAGTAATAGGTTATTAGGCATGAAGACCTATGACTTTCATGTCATAATCGAGGATATTTTACCTATTGTTGTCATATCAAGTTTGGAAAAGGGGCCAAGATTGGTAATTATAAGTTTGGGACTAATATTAAAGAGAACTAGCTTGTATGTGTTAGATCGTTCAAAATTTGATAATTTTATGGAAGAGGTCGTTGAAGTTATTTGTTTATTGTATCAAGAATTTCCACCAACAATATTTGATATTTTTGTGTTTCTTCTTATACATATAGAGTATGAACTAGAGCATTGTGGCCCAATAATAATGATATGGATGTATCCCATAGAAGGATATATAAAGGTTTTGAAAAAAATTATTAGTGGGGAAAAACCAAAAGGCAACATGTTTGAGGGATATTCAATGCAAGAGGTCATAATATTTTACATATAATATATGAAGGATTTTAATAATTTCAATCGGTGTGTATGGGATGATGATGAAGATGAGAGAGTTGAAGGTGAAGTATTAGAAGGAAAAGGACATTTCTTCAAGATATCACATGAGGAAATAACTATGATAMAAKCTATGTTCTTCAAAACACATGTTTATTCAATAAGTGGCATAAGTGAAATTATTCTTTACATGATAATTTATTTATTTGATTTCATTAATTACTAGCTAAATTATTATTATTATTACTATMTTGTATGTTCATATTCTATGTAKAAAATACCAAGAAGAGATTCAAAYAGGGRTGCATCCATCTCAAAAGCATAGACTTTAATATTTGATTGGAGGTGGTTCTTTTCCAAAATTTGATGATTGGATTGTTATGTAATCAACGATRCACAACAAGAAGGTCAAGATATAACAATCAAGGAAATTGAGCTTTCACGATCTCCAAATATATGGGCTTGGAGTTTCATTGGAATGTGGGCCTATGGTAGTCATTTAAGAGTAGAATAAAGGGACAAATGAAAGGCAAATTGTTATTGTATTGTTGATGCCGAATTTTATCATGACACTGAAAATAAATTTTAAGTTGGATTCATACAAGATATTATTCAAGTTGATTATGGTGAAACTAGTCCTATATTATTAAAATGTAAATGGATCAAACCATATGCAATACAAAATGATGATTATGGATTTGTAAGTGAAAATACATGCCAAATTTGATCAAATATTGATGAGCCATATGTTTCCCCTCTTCAAATTAACCAATCATTTCTAATTTATGATGAACAAGCCAAGGACGGTTGTATTTCATTCAAATAGAGTCTTGTTTGAAGTAAAAATTCATGGAAGGCGTTGTTATAATAGTCGATGGGAAATATAATACTTTTCAAGAAACATTGGAAGAAGCAGCCGAAGATGGAGATAGAGTGTTTGAAAAAGAGACTTTGATTCCCAATGAAGAGACTAAGAGAGAGAATGCGATGCATGATCAAGACAACCAATTATTTGAGGATGATGAACAAAATATAACATATGCATACACAAGTGATTAGGATTGTGATCCTAATGGAAATGCAGATGATCATGATGATGATTTGTCACCATAAATTTTCACTAACGAAATGGATTTTTTTTTTCTTTTGGTCATGGGATCAGTGAAATGGTTGCACTAAACTCTATATGAAATTTATTCTTCATTTTTAACTCTATTGGATATGCATCATTTTCTTTTTTGTTCATGTCCATTTTATGTTGTTTCCTTCTTATGAAATATGCATTTTATGATGGGATTTCATCTTTTTTGTAGCCCACATTCATGTTTTACAATGTTGCCAAGCCGAGGGCCATGTAAAACTTCTCATGTTTATTCTTTTTTTGGTGCATCTCTACTAATTCTTTTGAGCCTCTATATCACTAATTCCTACCTCCTCTTATTAACAGAAATGATCATATGGGTCATAGACGTCCATCGACATGTAATACTTCCATGTTTGAAGATTTTAGTAGATCAAACAATGTATGGAATCGAATTCACTATGTATATTAGATAAGGTGGGTTTTTGAATCCTAAAAGGTTATAATATGGTTTTGCATTAGTTGAGAAGAAAAAATACCAATCAATAAAATCCTAGATTTATCAAGAAGATGACAAACAAAAATAGTATAACAAGTCCCTTATAATTTGGTATTAAGGGACCAAATTCATGAATCACCTATCACTCTTATTTTACAAAAATATAGGCAAGTTCCTCCATTTATTAAGAATATGAAAAATTAAATTAGTAAAACAAGC
>JASDQU010306290.1:9617-25965 GCA_032191745.1 Picea mariana
TAGTTCGTGTCAGAAAATTACATACATAAGCAACTCATCATCTTGGGACAAACATAAGAAAGAATAAGCAAAGTCGTAATAATGATTCCAATTTGCATAAGAGTAATCTATAAACAAAAATACATTCTTACAACACATGTAAACAACACAAAGTTTGTTGAAATTAGCTAACAACAAGCAACCATATACAATAGTTCATCTCTCTAAAAAAATTACCTTTGAGGGCTTCTCAATATTAATTCTCAAAATAGTTTGCGAATGTACAGTGCTTGAAGAGCCCCTAAAAAATGGGCCTCATGCTTTTCTTATAGTATTTCAAGTAATTGTTGGAGGTGTCTTCTTGAATTCCACAAGAGGTAGTTACAAGTTCCTTTAAGTTCTCCTTCCTAATAGTTGTTGACATGTGGTAGAATGAGACGAAACCAAGGGAAGTTGGTAAAAGACAAAATAGAGGATAGTTGGGAGAAAATTTGAATTTGTTATTTTTTCTTATTCATGTGTATTTCTCTCTAACATAGGATTCCCATATTTGTTATTGTCCATCTATAGATATGACTTTGTAGTACAAGTGTTCTTCGAGGGTGGCTACGTGGGATACTAAATTGCCAGTTAGAGTCTTCATATCCCTCATCATATTAACCATGAACACTTGGATCATGGTATGAATCTTGTCTCATTGGACGAGGTGTTCTTCCATTAATTCTATTATCACCTTTTTTGTTGATTGAGATCTCTCCTATTTGTTGCTTATGCTCTGCTGGATGTATTCAAAAAATTATTCCACTGTCTTCGTTTTCTCGAGTTCAGAGATGAGCCTTATCCATCAAAACTTGTGTAGCCTTGTGGAGCTGTGCTTAGAGGTCTAGTGACTTATTTTTTTCCTTTTTCTTCCCTTTCACTAGCTTGTTCGTAGCTATTGTATAATTTTATAAATTTTAATAAAAATAATTTTTTTTATTTAAAAAATATTTTAACTTAGTAGTTAGTTAATTAAACTATAATTTGTGCTTTTAAAATTTTGTTTTCTTTTAGTTTGGGTTTTATTTACTATTAATTAGCATCATTTTATTATTTTAATTTATTTAAAATAGTTTAGTTATATAAAAATAGGGTTTTATTTTATATATAAAACTTTATAAAGAGAAT
Organism: Picea mariana; assembly: GCA_032191745.1. Classification (NCBI taxonomy): domain Eukaryota; kingdom Viridiplantae; phylum Streptophyta; class Pinopsida; order Pinales; family Pinaceae; genus Picea; species Picea mariana. The sequence goes on from JASDQU010306290.1 coordinate 10,764, forward strand.
TAATAAAGTTTGATAGGTTGTATTATTTTGTAAATATATAATAATGTATATAATATAGTATTTTAAGTTCTAATTTATTTTATTATGTATTGCGATAATACTAATAAGGTTTTTATATATCGCAGGATTGATTGTACGATGGATAAACAAATAAATGGGTTATATTCTATTNGACATCTCAAAATAAAAAAGAGATTGACACGTAGCCTTGCTGACGTCGGGAGACAAAAAGGGTAAAGTGACTAAATTCTTTAAAATTTTATATACTTAATTAGTCAGTCCAGACAAATATGATTCTGCCATGTATTTGGGGGTAAACTTTGAAAGGTTAAAGGTAAATTCTCATAGTAATATTTTATTTCCAAGAATTCAATTCCATCTGCAGTGTTTGAGTTACCAACACGATTTACCAACTCAACTTAAACCTTTTGATCTTGAGTTTATTTATCCCGGGTAATTCGAAAATCTCCCTTTCCTTTAACATTTTAGTTTAAAAGATGGAATCGTCATAATCATATAAAACCAAGAGGCCCCTCACAATTGAAGAAGTTGACCTAGCTGATAGAGATACAAATGTATTTGATCCTGTATTTTCTTATGATTTATTCAAATTATATCAATTAGCTATGCAATATTTCAAAGATCTCATTTATTACCATCATTCATGAGAGTTTATCCTCACCAAGTGAACTGTGCTACAATATTACAATTTTCCTAAATTTATAGATTGGTGTTCTTTTAATTATATTTAGTCTTAGAGGTCTATTTTTTTAAAAGATGGGTCATTTTTTTTAATAAATTCCCTGTCTATTTCTGAAATGCTTAAGCTATCTCAAAACCCTAAAAAATGAGACAATAAATGTAAATATACTTTCTAAGTGTTTCAGAAGGTTGACCCCTCAAGATAAAACTTTTTTATTACAGTCATATTTATGTCAAGTTGTTAATGTCCTTGAAGAAAACATTAATCTTAAAATTGACATGTTTCTTGAAACATCTAGACATATTATAACAATGGTAACTGCAATCTTAGGGAATAATGATGATAAAGATGTGAATGAATACATTTTAGGTTTTATGGATTCTATCTATCCACCCACATTAAAACCATTTGTTAAATAAAATTATGCTCAATTTATGGCTGATAATATTCACTTTCAGTTACCCAAATTCGAAGCCACTAGATATTTCAGATACCAATCATATTTGGTATGTCTTTTCGTATACTCTCACGCTACTAAGTTTTCACACATTGAATTTAATAGTGAAGATGAAATGGGTAACCCATCTTCAATCATTCATTGGACTCCCCTAGTTAGAAAAAATATTGAGAATGTAGGGTTTTAAGAATACATCAACCAATTCATGTCAATATCCTTTGAAATCATTCATGGTGAGACTCCTCCAAGAATATTTCCAGAGTGTAAAAATATTTACAACTGAGTCATAATAAAAAGGTTGGGTATTGGTACTTGTTTAAAAATAACACAGAGATTAGGGTTTATATTGGTGTTGAGGTACAACCTTTTCTTTTACCTAGGTTCCTAACACCTACAAATGTTTCATTGAAATTCATAACACAAAGACTAAATTATGACTGCACTCATTTTGTATCAAAGAATCATAAAACAACCTTTCAATTAACAAAATAAATAGATCCTTTTATTGTCAACAACAGAGCAACCTTGCAGGATGTAGACAAGCTTCTTTAGGACATGGGAATCCAGAAGGGTGAAGTGTGGATCTATTATCCTCATTCTATCATCTCAACAAGAAAACAATGTTTTGAATCAACTCCTTATCACCATCAACCAAATCCACAACTGGAGTTGTTTGAAATTCAAGATAGTTGGGAATATGTGTAGAGAATTTTACATGTTCAAGAATAAGTTCCAGATCAGCAATCAAAAGCACTAGTGACAGAGACTCCAAAATAGTTTGAGAAAACATATAAAATAAAAGGTATAGGACCAACTCAAAATATGTCAGAGACAAAGGAAGAAAAATCAAGTAAGAGACATAATACAAAAGAACCAAAAGAAAACAAAGACCTAAAATTACAAGATGAGTTAGATCCATTGAAAATAGAGCCTGTAGTTGTTGTAGAAGTTTCATCATCAACACATATTTAGAGCTCATAAAATCAAAATGGAAAAGAATAATTGGAGAAAGATCAATAACAACAAGTAGATCACTTTCGTCAGTTCATGGCAATCAATAAAAAGGGTGTGAAAATAAAACAAGATGGTTTTCCTTAAATCTATGATCAAGGGCCATCCTAGACAAGAAGTTTATCTATAATGGATTATGAAAAGGGAAAGTTAAACATGGTTGAATTAGAATCCAACGATCAAAATAACGTCACTAACATTTACATTGATCTAAATGCAATTCATCTTGTTGATAAAATGGATTTACACATGAAAACTTGAGAAATGTTAATCAAAGATATTATGATAGCTTCTATTGGGATGAAAAAGTTGCAAACAATGAATGATAAAATTTGGAACCAGCTAAAGCATGGGAAACTAGAAAAATGAACTAAGAAGATGAGAGTGGGAGAGCTTGAACAATGGGTAATTGATTTAGGATCAAATCCAAAATATGTTGGTGCAAGTTCTAATGAAAAAAAATGATACTGAAACACATGTATTAAAGAAAAATCTTAAAATACCTGGAGTTGATCATGTATAGACACCAGAATTGCGAACAATGAAACAAGAGAAACATTAGTTATTGAAGAAAATAGTACAAATGAAAGATCAAATGAAAATGTATGAAAAAAAAAATTGAATCCCTAAAAAAATGATCTTCTTCTTCTTAGTCTATAGAGCTAGCAGACCCATCGGAAGAGTTAACTAAAGAATTATCAAAAATCAATATAAAAGGAGTTGAGATTGAGAAATGCAAAGACTAGTTTCTACACGGAATGAGGAGATCAAATTTTTCAAAGACTAGATTAATGACAAGGACAAAATCATTGAACAATACCATAAAATTAAGGCTAAGATGTTGGGAGATATATAGTATTTGTAGAATAAATCAATTAGAAATCAATATTTGATAGGAGACAGAAAACCTATATTGGATCAAATTATCATCGAGAATAGTAAAATATAGGATTATTTCAAGATAATTAGAGAAAAGGTTTCTTTGGTTGATGAATCAGACAGAGCTATACAACAAGCATTTCAAGAATTGGGAACTAAACCTCAAGTGGCTACATGAATTATCAAATTCCTGAATTCCAACTCAAAGGAAGCATGGAAGAATAAAGGGATAAAGCACATAACAACAATGTTAATGGAAAAATAAAATATTTTTACAAAAGTAAGTCCAATCCAATAGGCACAAAATAAATGCATAATGGTTAAGAGGAATATTGAAATTTTTACCAATAAGTTTGAAATCTTGGTAAACATGGGATTACCTACTCTACTTTGTGGGATGATAAATGAATATTTTAACATTTGAAAGTTACAGAAGGGACATGTTCAAAGTCAGAGAAAATGAGCATAAATTTCAAGGCATGACTAAAGTCTTAAAAGGACAAACTATAGTGGATATTCTCATAGATGATTTTTATTTAATGTGGCAGATTAAAAATATTTTCTCAAACTCCCCTTTATATGAAAAGTATTCCAAATTGGATATTGCACATAATAAGATGATGGATTTCAATTATCCATCACTTGAAAATTGGCAACTTCTAATTCAGTTGTTAACATAATGAGTCATCAAAATAATGAGGCAAAGTTGGGAGATATTTTTGGGCAAAGTTTGAAGGTCAAATGAATTCAATGATTTCTTTGTAAATTCAGATTTGTTGTTGTAAATTTGAGGCTTAAAAAAATATATTGATAAACACTTTTGGTTGTATTCATTTTTTTATAAAGGAAAGAAACTTAGGCGTACAAAAGGATAGCTTTTTCCTAGAAAAAAAACTAATATTTTTAATAAAACTATGTTTTCACAGAACTTGAGTGATTTTGGATTTCATTGTTTTAGTTTATGTTTTCCCTGTTATCATGTAGCTTTAGTATTTTATAATTTTTCTCTTCCAATATGTATTTGATGTTCTAAATGTAACAACTTGGTACGACCACCACTGCTACAATTACAAAGGAATCATAAAATTCACATATTTCTGCAATTATACTATAAGTATCAATTGGACTTGTGTTTTCTATTATTATGCCTTATGAATAGTAATGAAATCTTCATTTTTGTTCATCTACTATTAATTTAAAATAAGATACATTTTTTTTTCTAATGTTGAAAGTAAAATAATACTTATTCAAATTGGATACATTGTTATATCTTCAATTTTTTTCTTCAAATTCTTCTTTCATTCACTTAAATCTAAAAGCTTTCTAAAACATTGAAATCTTGCCTTTCAAGTTATGATATTTACTTATTAAAGATCAACAATTATAACCTTAGGTAAAACAATAAAATACTCTTTTTTAGGACAAAAAATCAAAATCAAAATAAATCAAGAGAAAAAATGGATGCCTTGGCATAGTTTCCTATCCAGAAACATCTCAAGGGTTACAACAATAGTGGTCGAGGGAGGAATATTCAACTCTTATTTCTCCCTCTAAAGAATAAGGCAGTTGAGGAATTTTTTTTGGGTTCTCTATGATCCATCATTGCATACCATTTAATTCTTTTTGGATAGCAATGAACTGGACATTCTTGGTATGAAGAACACTTTGTTGTTCCATTATGTGCATTGCCAGCTGTTGGAAGACATGAATATTGGCATATATATGTAACAATCTCCTCGAGCTTTGTCCTTACCTTTTTCCTCACATGCCTTAAATTCTCTCAAGGCTCCTTCATCCTTCCTTACATGTCTGATTTGTTCCTCCAACTCTTTAATTCTAACATCCTTTTCCTAATTATGGAAGAACATATTCTTGAAGTTTCATTCCATTTCCTCGGTGAAAGAAGTGCCTGTGGATTCTATGAAAAGTGGGTCTTTGCTAACATTTTATGCTAATATAGTCTCTGTGACAACTGAAAATAGGTCCCCTCTAGTGACTAGGAATTTCCTAATCTATTGTTGCAAAATTTTGCCAGTGGCTTTGTTGAATTTGAACTTTTTCAGGTTCACCACCTTGTTGGGATTGTAAGGCATGTGAAGCCCAAGCTCCATATTTCTTACTTGAAGGGTACCATTGGCGAGGGGAACATTTTTCAATTTCTCCATGATGTTGGTATCCATAGGAGAAACATCATAGTTTAGTTCTTCTTCATCCCCCTTTTTTTTGGTTCTTCAGTAGCTTTAGTTGTAGCCTCATTTGTTGCCCCTTGTTCTATTGTTGTTTCTTCTAGAGATACATTTTTAGTTGTAGATTTTACTTCTATTTCCACTACTACCACTTCTACTGTTGTTGATGTTGCACTAACTTCTCCTTTGGTCTTGTATTCTTTGATCTTTATTTTCTTTTCGAAGACGTCCTCTTTCCTTTTCTAGAAATTTTTCTTTCTTTCTTCTTTTCTTATCTTCCAATGTCTCTTCTTCCTCTACCAATCTAGAATGTGTAGATGTTTTTTTGACAACTTATTTTGTTGATGCATATTCTTCATCTATTTTTCGTGCCTCTTCAAGATATTCCTCCTCATCCAATATTTTTGCCAAAGGTCTTCCCTTCTTTTTGGAAATCACTTATTCATATGTACATGCACCACAATGGACCTCTTCCTATGTGGCTGAAGTGCATTCGTAAGTGTTCTTGTACTTGATGCAATGTTCCTTGACTATGTTCTTTGGATCGTGTCTCTGGTGGTGGAATATTCACCAATACTGAGAGGGGGGTGAATCAATATTGAGCACTTTTTACCACTTTTAATTAGAACATGTAATCATCATCTTATCAACAATTTATCACTATGATTTCACTCAAAATATTATGAACAATACCATTCAACAATGCATAACATATAAACACAGATACATAGTACAAAATAATTTTATGTGGAAACCCAAATGGGAGAAAACCACAAAATGATTTGTTATATATTATAATATTACATTCATAGGAAGCACCAACTTCCAAAATTCTCCAGCACCAACTGGAAGGAGGCACCAACCCCCTAGTTTACAGGATCCAACCTAAAGGAAGCCACAACTCCCTAGATTCTTCATATCCAACTGGAAGGAGGCTCCGAACCCCTATTTTACAAGCTCCAACTTTAAGGAAGCTCCAACTTCCTGTATTCTCCAACACCAATTAGAAGGAGGATTCAACCCCCTGATTTACAGGCTCCAACTTGAAGGAAGCTCCAACTCCCTATATTCTTCGGATCCAACCAGAAGGAGGCTACAATACCCTTTCTTTTCCCCTCCCTCTCTGAAATATAAATGGAGACTCAACCTATCACTAAAAATTTCATTGATAATTAACTTGTCACTATCATTGATAATCAACCTGTCACTATCACTGATAATCAACCTGTTACTATCACTAATAATCAACCTGTCACTGTAATTGTGACTAATAATGATACATTATCATCATAATTAAAACTAGATCCATTCACATAAACCATATGCCAATATCACCAAGAACATATCTCATAACATATACCCAACATCACCAAGATATGCCTCAAACCATGTGCGAAATATATGCTTCAAGAAAGTGCCATAACATCCATGATAAACCATAAACCATGTATCAAAGATACACCTCAAATCATATGACCAAAATCAACAACATATGTCTCTAGCCATGTGTCAAAGACTCTCCAATATATGCCTCAAGCATACACCATAACATCATGATATAACCCTAAAAAACAATTATAAAGACAATTTTAATCATGTACAAACCTGGTGCATAAGATCTCTACTCATCACACATTCCGCAACTTAAGCATCATAAAATTGGGTCCACTTAAAAATATGGCCCACATAGAAACTGGGTCCACATGGGTCCACATATAAACCCCAACATCACTTCTTAAATTTATCTTGAGCACCTATTTGAGACTAGTTTCTGGATTAGTCACAAAACCCAACTTCCAAAAAGTATAAGTATGTACCTGTAATGAATAAAGGTCTAAAAATTTTACTCAATTGTCTTTTATATCTTCTCTAAAATTCTTCCAAATTTCTCTCCCTGATTTGTCACTAAAAAGGACATATAGCAAAAATGGTAGACCATCCTGAAATTTGGCCTATTATGGAGAGAAAATTATACAACCTGTCACGGCTCAATATTTGATATATGATTATAAAACTTCCAAAAATAATACTAAATATTGTACTCTTTCCAATGCAATTGGTCTCACAAAATTTGTATCCTCTATGAATACGTTATGACTGTTTTACCTGGAACACTCATTTGATTCTAGTTACAGGACTAGTAAAAAACCCTATATTCCATAGAGTGTATCACCAAAAATGAAATGACCCACAAGATGAAATTCATATCATAGGTACTTTGATATGTATTCTCAATATCCTCCAACTTTCACTATCTGAATCATTCTAGAAAAAATGTTATAGCGAAAATGGTAAGATGGCCTTTAAAAAACATACCTTAGAACACATCATCACAAGACTTCATCTTCCCTTAGAATTTCTCCCTTATTCACTTAATATTCCCTCTGAAATTGATTGCCAAGATTTTCCTAAGAGATCACAATATTGAAGGATTAAAAAGAGAAGTTCTTAATGTGTATTTATACTTTTCCAAGTACCTCCTTTACTTGAATTTAGGGTTGACTTGTAACTTCTTTGAACGTATTTCAGGGATTTCATATTTAGGAGGGAATACCTTCTCAATTGTGAGGAACCATGTGGCATTCCACCTACCATTGGAAATGGCGTGACAAGGACTATAAATATATGGATCTTTTTAATGTAATTACAATTTCCTTCATACTATTTTTCTCCAATCAACTTTAGGCTTCATGACCACACCTTCAGGGCTTCTTAACCACTTATCCATATTTCCAAGGCTTTTTGTAGACTTCGGGGGTTCTTAACCACTTATCCATATTTATAGGGCTTTTTGTATACTTCTTCAAAACATCTTCCTGTGAATCCCATCCTTAAAGATATGCCATAAGGGGGCCATTTTGGAGACTTCTTCAAATACACCCATCACTTCTAGATGCTTCTAAACTTCTTATAAGGTTGGCATCACCAATTACTTCTAGGAGCTTCTGGGGATTTTGGACTTCTTATAGGGTTGAAATCAATGACAACCAAATTTCCAACATCTAGAACCTTTCTTCCCCGAAGTGAAATGATTGTAGCATAACTACTTCATCTTGGGAATGATTAATGCTTCCGAAGGAGTATGAGCTGACCCAAAATGGTAGCGGGGGCCAAATGGCATTCTTATCATGATAGAGTGTTTCCTATAATCCATGGATCACAATTTTATATGAAATATCTTGTAATACCAAACTATCGAGCACAAACCTTGTGAGAAAATTGGGAGCTTTGGTAGCTCCATACACTCTTATGTGAGTTCTGTGCTCCATGAGATACTAGTCCCACATTTTCTAGACTATAGTAAGAGCTTTGTCAGTCATAAAATGGGCAGGTGAGTTGAATGTGATCTCATAGTGTGGTGCCAAGAAGTAATCGTAGATCCTGTTATACTTTGTCCTATATTTTTTCTCTTAGACCACTTTGCAATAGATATGCACAGGAGGGTCGATTGGCTACCAAGACCAACCCATATTGGGATATTGATGGCACACAAACATCATATACAACAAGTAAGAGGACATGTGGAAGCTTGGGAATTTTCCACGAGTGGTCTCCCTAAAACATTTGATGGACTCTTCTAGGGCTGCTAATAGGATATCGACCCAATTGAAAGATGACCCCTAATCAACACAATAATATATCAAGGGCATGAGGGACAGTGTGAATTTCGATGCATATTGTTCCTGGAATGCTTCACCAAAAAAATAACCTACTTAGAATCACCAAAATATATTGGTATGATGTTCTTAGATAAGTGGTTGGATATTTTCCAAAGGGTCTGAGTTTGAACATCTTATTTGGCTTATACTGGATTTTGAATAAATCATTTGCCTTGTGTGGGAACCTGTTAATGAGTTCATCATCTAGTGATAAACTTCCCTTGTCCAAATGGTAGTACTAGGCTATTTCAACTTCCAGGAATGATACTATGTGCTTCCCCTTGGCATTGAGTATATGTTGGTTTTCAAGGGCTATGTGCTTAAGGATCCATGAGATCACGTCTACATTAGGAAAAAATTCTACATGAGTTGCCACCCTATGCAATATCAATCTCTTGATGTTCTTAAAGACTTTGATATGATATTGATATTCAACTTCCACTGGGAATTTCTTCTTCTTGAATATCTCAAAATATTCATCCCATTTGATTGAAGTCCCCCATTTCTCTAAGAGTCTTGTGGGTGTCGTCGTAGACCACTCTTGGGGTGCCAGGTTCTTCCTCTTGTCAACTTCCTCTTGCAGAGGCCTTCGTTGCAGGATATTTTATTATAGGTTTATTGTGAGGAGGCATGTATGAATTTGTAACAACACATTCATCCTCAATATGATTAAACCATTAATAACAAAAATATCTCAAGAAAGTAAAAATGAAGCATAAGTTCCTATAATCATGTAATATTTTGAGCACTCAAGTAGTAACCAGATGTTAAGGATGAGTATGTAAATGAAAACCTTTGTCTGTGTCGGAAGAACTATTGGTTCCAATATAAGGAGGAAAGTCATCATCAAAGGAAGATATGATGATGGAAGACATGGTGATGTTTTGGGAAAGTATGGCTTAGCTCGGGTGAATAAGCGTAGTTGATGAAAACTATGTCGATAAAGAAATGAGAGTCAACGAAATTGATGACAATTGTGCCAATATGGAAATACAATGTACCGATGATATTCATAAAAATTCCACCTATATGAGAATGGGGTTTCATATGAGTTCCTGTGAACTTTTGTGATCTGGAAAAAAGAAGAGGTAATGAAGATGTTTCCAACTCCTCCGATGATAGGGATCTTGTATCAGAAGCTTTATTTTAAAATTTGTCAATGGGGAAGATTGGATCAGAAGGGTTCCAAACAACTTTTCCAATGAGGAATACTTGTATTGGATAAATTTGAAACAACTACACTGAAATGGGGAAGTGGATATCATAGGATTTGTCATAAACCTTGCCGACAGGGAGACTTGTATAGGAGAGGTTCCACACAGTTTTGTCAATGGAAAAAAATGCATAAAAAATTTAGCTAAGTATTGAATTAGGTTTTAGTGGATTTTGATGTTGATCTCTAAGTTTGGGAAGGTTCTATGCCTTGGTCTAGACCATATACATTATTTAGGAAATATTAAAGTGTTCTCTGCTAGAAACTCTCGGGGAAAAACCCTTTCCAAGTTGGGAACATGTTAAATATCATGAATTGGTGTGAATTTTTGTGGGAGAAACTCCAAGTTTTGAGAAATTATTAGGGGTCCGACAAGGATAATCCCGAGGAATAGAGGCTACACCAATAGCTCATATATGATAGGGAAGGATTTAGCATGAGAGAAAAGTAGAGTTAGGGTGTGGACGAGAAATAAGGGAAAAGGTTGAGATTGTCATATAGTTAAGCTTTGTGTTAGTTAGGGATTCATGAGTGACAAAGGAAAGAGGATTGAAGGGTTAGGAGAGTAGGGTTATACGATGGATCCGCTCATAGGATTTCCAAAAATAAATAATAATTGAAACAAAAACAATCGGTGATGCAACAAGGAGCTTACTTGGCCTTTGGGACACATGGATAGTAATATGCTCAATGGAGGGATGATGTGCTTTCTTCAGGAGGTTACTCTTTGCGTGAGTGACAATATCTCTCTCCTTCTCTTAGCAATGTGAAAATATGATGCGATATGGAAAATAAAAACTGGGGACTTCATTTTATAATTTTTCACCTAGCATGGGGTTCGATATAATATAGGTTTTCATAACAAGTGCGCCTTTGATATGGTTGGATAGTTAGCAAAACATTTGGGAACTAGTATAGACAATACCAAAAATGTTAATGGGAAATCATCATATTGTACTAGAGGAGATGTTCGGAACTTGGTAGATGGAAATGTATACATACCGACAATGTTAAAGGAAAGTCATATTATGGTCATTTTAGTGTATCAATGAACTTATGAATAAGTTCGATGATTAAGAAATTTTGTATCAGGGGAGTTGGAAAGAAGTCTTCTAGTATATATTGGAGACATTGGTAAGAATTCTACTAGTATATACTAGAGACAATCACACAAACTCCCCCAAAATGTCGGAAGAGTTTGTGAGAACTCCTATGATATGCTAAAACTTACTTCTTAAAAATGTTAAATGTTAAACCTGAAGCCAAACAAAACTTGTTAGATAAAATAATTTCATCAGAGGGGCACGAGTCAGATTTAGTGCAGGTCAAGAAGATGAGTAGTCTCCTTAGTAATTCAAAAGGTTTTCGAGTAAAAAAGGAGGGGTCCCCTTTTCTTGGTTAAAAAGTGACTTTACAAGAAATAGTACAAGAAAGGGAAGGTTTTGATGCATGGCACAAAAATTGGTGACACACTAGGTGAAGTCAATGAATCTATACAAAATGGTATCTAAACACAAGACTTTGAAGAATGGAAAAACATGTGGTACATAACCAAAGAGAGAGTGAGCAGGTCTGATAGTTTTCAAAAGTACATGATATAACAAGACAAATTTGAAAAATGAAAGGGATGGGATTGGTTGTGCCCAAAGCAAATTGATCACCATAATATATTCTTTTAAATCAGATTTCTTTGAGAAGGCAGGAGAAGTAATACAAAGAAATTATGCATCAATAATGCTGAGAATACAAGTTGATTGTGCATTTCTCTGGTGTTTCTCCACTGCCAACGAGCATCCATAGCCCTGACAGAGTCATCTTGGTGTCATAGACTTTCTCCACTATGAGTGAGAGTCCATATACTTGGTGTAGATACTTTCATGTGCCACATGATATGGAATTCCTTTCCCAAGCATTTACCTTTATAATATGATTCTCTTAAGTTCATAGAGAGAGCTGGATGGGGGGATCTCATTTTTTATTTAAAGGCATGTAGGATGATATCTGTGAAAGTGAGATCTTCCAACTCAATTATAGATGATCTAACTCCTTGAGAAACATATCCTGCATACTATCGATGCCTCTCTAAATAATTTTCCATTTAGTTTTAGACAAACACAAAATTCTCACTTGGACATGACCATTGGCTCACTCTTACTGCATCTAATATTACAATGCTTATCTACTGAGTATGATTTGAAGTAATGCACAAAAATGTTTCATAGAGGTAAGTGAAGTAGTGCCTAGAAGCCAAAATCCATATTTCCAGGCTTTTGGTACCAATGTGTGACATCTTAAAATTTATTCAAATCCAAGAAACCAAATTCTTTGAGAAGCCTAAGGAAATAACTTTGAAAGAGAGTAAAGGAAAACTAACTAGAATCCAAAAAACAAATGAAAATGAAAAGCATAACGAATCAAGTAATGTGATAAATCAAAGAAAAACAAAGTAGTAAACTTAAACAAGAGAAAACAAACTATTTATTTATGTACAAGGGAAATCATTATTAAAGGCTAGCTAATGTAATGCTTAAGGATTTGGCCATTGATGGGGAGGAGGTCTAAATCCCCTTCCAAATTTTATAATCGGTAGGTACTGTTGAGTGCTCAACACACCCTAAAAGTTTTGTGACCATTTCTTTTTGGGTACCACTTTGTTTTCTACCTTTGATTGTTTTCACCTTGGTTTGAAACTGATAATCCACTTATCTTATACGTTTCATGTCTTAAGTTTCTCTTGAACATAAAACAAAGAAACATCTTAAGAGACACAACGTCTACTCAAGGAATTAATGACCCAGAATTTTCTTGACTCCCTAGAGAAGTTCAGCATTGACGAAAGCTTAAGGTGGCAAAAATCATTTTAGGAAGTCAAAGTAGCTAAATGCCGACCTTCGTCAACATCGGACGATAGTAGTGTTTCTTTCTTATGAACAACCTAGGAAAGGATTTCGCCGAAGGCCGATCTTTTTAGGTTTGGCAGAAAAGTGTGGTTCTAAGCACCGCACATAGATAAAAGTGACACTGCCGACCGCTGAACTCCCGAAACAAGTTCGGTATCGGTGAGGGAGAACTAATTGTTTCCCTAACATGATAATTAATCCGATGTCACCCGGTATCAGCAGCTGTGGCCTCTACTCTTTTCTCAAGTACTCTCGGTGCAAGTGAGAATCCAAGTATGATTCTTATCCACTAGCTGAATGACTTTCCATGATTAAATATTTTCAATAACCAAAGTCGATAATTCCATGGAAGTATTAATTGATATCAAAGATTTTACAAAGAAAATAATTAACAGACTTAAGATGTAATGGAAATGATCCCAAACAAATCTAATAATTTACGTAAAAGGCTTGAATAAAAATACACGTTTGATTCACATTCGAAAGAAGCATGATACATTCAAACACCTTATTTTCTTTTTATATACACAATCAAAACTTCTTCCAGGCTTGGTTTACATATGAATAGACAACCCTGATGACTTGGCTAACTGACCCAGTTGCCATAAGATTACAAAATTTTACAAAAGAAGAAAGACAAAGAGGTGTTAAGCAACACTTCCAAGAACACAGAGCGAGAACCCGCCAACTATATGTCTCATGTGCGTTGGTCCTCTCTCAGATTGTCTTTCACACTTTGTGATGTCTTATGCTCCGTTGTCGCTGCCATCCGTTGCTCCTTATGCAACTGCACAATCATTTATTTTGCTTCCCGAAGTCATCTCTGCAGCCAAACGGTGCTTCCTATGCGACCTTGCAACAATGGTATCCCCTGGTTTTTTGCCGCCAACTGACGTCGCAGTTCTCTATTCTCTTGGTAGAGCTCGACTATTGCAAGTTGAGCCTGCTCTAATTGCTAAGTGGAATTTTCGATGGGAGTACCTGGCGCTTGTGCCCTCCCCTTTCTTCTCCTGCATCCTTTTCCAGTGGTCCTGACCAATTCTGAACGATTGGTAAGAATCAAAGAATCCTCAAGGGTTGGAAGTGCACTCAGTTTGACCTTGGGGCGGTCCTCCTCTCCTTCCCAAGATTTCTTCCTAGGCCTTCCTCTTCTTCATGGTTTTGGGCCCAGAGAAGGTACATTCTCTAGCATGGCTCTTTTGAACGTATTTGCGACCATCTCAAGATCCTCTGTGGATGTTGACACTACCTCTGGGTAGATACCTGTACTTCTCATTGGAGCCTCAAGTACACAAGAAGCCAACACGAAAGAGTCATAGGCACGCTGGGGATGAAACCTGGCACTCCGATTGCCTTATAGACATCTTCCAGTGTTTGAAGGGGATCTCGTAATTGCAAAAGCGTAAGAAACTCAAGGCATCCATAGATGATAAAGAATTTCTGAACAAGACTTCTCCAAGATGAACTTACCGAACCAGAATTCCAGGGAATATGAGCTTGCATATACGTAGAGTTTCTCACAAAGCTCCTGGAATTTATAGAGAAATCAAGGAGAGACACTAGTCATGCCAACATAATACCCGTGCCTTGCGATATGATGTTTGGAAAAATCGGCACGCCACAGCTGATCGATGGTTGCAATCCATAACATGAAAGTGTCGTCGATCAAGGTTGCAGGAAAATGTGCGGTGCGATCCTTTTGAACTTTAAAACCTCTGTTATTGATGAATGATGCTTGGAACACTTGATGGTATGGGTTCTCGAGGCATTTAATGACTTTCTCTGTATGATATCTGACCTCTTGGGAGCACACAAGCACATAACTCGTCCTCGACGCCTTTTTTTCAACCCGAAAGGTCAAGTAATTACTATGCTAATTTATACATTCATGTCGATCGTACTTGATTAGCCACACTATGGCATGCTGATGTATTCATTTAAACCAAAGAGGATAGGCGACTTCACAGGTCACTCAAAAGAAGCGTTTGGGATCGCGTAAGTATTAAAAATGACTGAGACTAGAAAGCTACGCAGGTACATGTTAATCTTTTTGTTTGTTTATGTCTTATCATATGTTGCTTAATCGCTAAACTAATTCTATTTTAATTGCAGGAAAAACCTTCCCGATTACTGACTAGAGTCTATCCTATGACCCCGCCGAAGAACTTAAAGAAACACCGAAACTGAATCAACG
>JASDQU010306290.1:26015-38728 GCA_032191745.1 Picea mariana
AAAAGGGTGTGAAAATAAAACAAGATGGTTTTCCTTAAATCTATGATCAAGGGCCATCCTAGACAAGAAGTTTATCTATAATGGATTATGAAAAGGGAAAGTTAAACATGGTTGAATTAGAATCCAACGATCAAAATAAGGTCACTAACATTTACATTGATCTAAATGCAATTCATCTTGTTGATAAAATGGATTTACACATGAAAACTTGAGAAATGTTAATCAAAGATATTATGATAGCTTCTATTGGGATGAAAATGTTGCAAACAATGAATGATAAAATTTGGAACCAGCTAAAGCATGGGAAACTAGAAAAACGAACTAAGAAGATGAGAGTGGAAGAGCTTGAACAATGGGTAATTGATTTAGGATCAAATCCAAAATATGTTGGTGCAAATTCTAATGAAAAAAACGATACTGAAACACATGTATTAAAGAAAAATCTTAAAATACCTAGAGTTGATCATGTATAGACACCAAAATTGCAAACAATGAAACAAGAGAAACATTAGTTATTGAAGAAAATAGTACAAATGAAAGATCAAATGGAAATGTATGAAAAAAAAAATTGAATCCCTAAAAAAATGATCTTCTTCTTCTTAGTTTATAGAGCTAGTAGACCCATTGGAGGAGTTCGCTAAAGAATTATCAAAAATCAATATAAAAGGAGTTGAGATTGAGAAATGCAAAGATTAGTTTCTACACAAAATGAGGAGATCAAATTTTTCAAAGACTAGATTAATGACAAGGACAAAATCATTGAACAATACTAGAAAATTAAGGTTAAGATGTTGGGAGATATATAGTATTTGTAGAATAAATCAATTGGAAATCAATATTTGATAGGAGACAGAAAACCTATATTGGATCAAATTATCACCGAGAATAGTAAAATATAGGCTTATTTCAAGATAATTAGAAAAAAGGTTTCTTTGGTTGATGAATCAGATAGAGCTATACAACAAACATTTCAAGAATTGGGAACCAGACCTCAAGTGGCTACATGAATTATCAAATTCCTAAATTCCAACTCAAAGGAAGCATTGAAGAATAAAGGGATAAAGCACATAACAACAATGTTAATGGAAAAATAAAATATTTTTACAAAAGTAAGTCCAATACAATAGGCACAAAATAAATGCATAATGGTTAAGAGGAATATTGAAATTTTTACCAATAAGTTTGAAATCTTGGTAAACATGGGATTACCTACTCTACTTTGTGGGATGATAAAGGAAATATTTTAACATTTGAAAGTTACAAAAGGGACATGTTCAAAGTTAGAGAAAATGAGCATAAATTTCAAGGCATGATTGAAGTCTTAAAAGGACAAACTATAGTGGATATCCTCATAAATGATTTTTATTTAATGTATATATTCTCAAACTCCCCTTTATATGAAAAGTATTCCAAATTGGATATTGCACATAATAAGATGATGGATTTCAATTATCCATCACTTGAAAATTAGCAACTTCTAATTCAATTGTTAACATAATGAGTCATCAAATAGATGAGACAAAGTTAGGAGATATTTTTGGGCAAAGTTTGAAGGTCAAATGAATTCAATGCTTTCTTTGTAAATTCAGATCTGTTGTTGTAAATTTGAGGCTTAAAAAAATATATTGATAAGCACTTTTGGTTGTATTCATTTTTGTATAAAGGAAATAAACTTGGAGGTACAAAAGCATAGCTTTTTCCTGGAAAAAGAACTAATATTTATAATAAAACTATGTTTTCACAGAACTTGAGTGATTTTGGATTTCATTGTTTTAGTTTATGTTTTCCCTGTTATCATGTAGCTCTAGTATTTCATAATTTTTCTCTTCCAATATGTATTTGATGTTCTAAATGTAACAACTTGGTACGACCACCACTGCTACAATTACAAAGGAATCATAAAATTCACATATTTCTGCAATTATACTATAAGTATAAATTGGACTTGTGTTTTCTATTATTATCCCTTATGAATAGTAATGAAATCTTCATTTTTGTTCATCTACTATTAATTTAAAATAAGATACATTTTTTTTTCTAATGTTGAAAGTAAAATAATACTTATTCAAATTGGATACATTGTTATACCTTCAATTCTTTTCTTCAAATTCTTCTTTCATTCACTTAAATCTAAAGGCTTTCTAAAACATTGAAATCTTTCCTTTCAAGTTATGATATTTACTTATTAAAGATCAACAATTATAACCTTAGGTAAAACAATAAAATACTCTTTTTTAGGACAAAAAATCAAAATCAAAATAAATCAAGAGAAAAAATGGATGCCTTGGCATAGTTTTGTATCCAGAGACATCTCAAGGGTTACAACAATAGTGGTCGAGGGATGAATATTCAACTCTTATTTCTCCCTCTAAAGAATAAGGCAGTTGAGGAATTTTTTTGGGGTTCTCTATGATCCATCATTGCATACCATTTAATCCTTCTTGGATAGCAACGAACTAGACATTCTTGGTATGAAAAACACTTTGTTGTTCCATTATGTGCATTGCCAGCTATTGGAAGACATGAATATTGGCATATATATGTAAAAATATCCTTGAGCTTTGTCCTTACCTTTTTCCTCACATGCCTTAAATTCTCTCAAGGCTCCTTCATCCTTCTTTACATGTCTGATTTGTTCCTCCAACTCTTTAATTCTAACATCCTTTTCCTAATTATGGAAGAACATATTATTGAGGTTTCATTCAATTTCCTCGATGAAAGAAGTGCCTGTGGATTCTATGAAAAGTGGGTCTTTCCTAACATTTTATGCTAATATAGTCTCTGTGACGATTGAAAATAGGTCCCCTCTAGTGACTAGGAATTTCCTAATCTATTGTTGCAAAATTTTTCCAGTGGCTTTGTCGAATTTGAACCTTTTTCAGGTTCACCACCTTGTTGGGATTGTAAGGCATGTGAAGCCCAAGCTCCATATTTCTTACTTGAAGGATACCATTGGTGAGGGGAATGTTTTTCAATTTCTCCATGATGTTGGTATCCATAGGAGAAACATCATAGTTTAGTTCTTCTTCATCCCCCCCTTTTTTTGTTCTTCAGTAGCTTTAGTTGCAGCGTCATTTGTTGCCCCTTGTTCTGTTGTTGTTTCTTCTAGAGCTGCATTTTTAGTTGTAGATTTTACTTCTATTTCCACTACCACCACTTCTACTATTGTTGATGTTGCATTAACTTCTCCTTTGGTCTTGTATTGTTTGATCTTTATTTTCTTTTTGACGACGTCCTCTTTCCTTTTCTAGAAATTTTTCTTTCTTTCTTCTTTTCTTATCTTCCAATGTCTCTTCTTCCTCTACCAATCTAGAATGTGTAGATGTTTTTTTTACAACTTCTTTTGTTGATGCATATTCTTCATCTATTTTTCGTGCCTCTTCAAGATATTCCTCCTCATCCAATATTTTTGCCAAAGGTTTTCCCTGCTTTTTGAAAATCACTTATTCATATGTACATGCACCACAATGGACCTCTTCCTATGTGGCTGAAGTACATTTGTAAGTGTGCTTGTACTTGATGCAATGTTCCTTGAATATGTTCTTTGGATCGTGTCTCTGGTGGTGGAATATTCACCAATACTGAGAGGGGGGTGAATCAATATTGAGGACTTTTTACCACTTTTAATTAGAACATGTAATCATCATCTTATCAACAATTTATCACTTATGTTTTCACTTAAAATATTATGAACAATACCATTAAACAATGCATAACATATAACCACAGATACATAGTACAAAATAATTTTATGTGGAAACCCAAATGGGAGAAAACCACAAAATGATTTGTTATATATTATAATATTACATTCATAGGAAGCACCAACTGGAAGGAGGCACCAACCCCCTAGTTTACAGGCTCCAACCTAAAGGAAGCCACAACTCCCTAGATTTTTCATATCCAACTGGAAGGAGGCTCTGAACCCCTATTTTACAAGCTCCAACTTCCTGTATTCTCCAGCACCAATTAGAAGGAGGATTTAACCCCCTGATTTATAGGATCCAACTTGAAGGAAGCTCCAACTCCCTATATTTTTCGGATCCAACCAGAAGGAGGCTACAATCCCCTTTCTTTTCCCCTCCCTTCCCTCTGAAATATAAATGGAGACTCAACCTATCACTAAAACTTTCATTGATAATTAACTTGTCACTGTCATTGATAATCAACCTGTCACTATCACTGATAATCAACCTATCACTGTCACTGATAATCAACCTGTCACTGTAATTGTGACTAATAATGATACACCATCATCATAATTAAAACTAGATCCATTCACATAAACCATTTGCCAATATCACCAAGAGCATATCTCATAACATATACCCAACATCACCAAGATATGCCTCAAACCACGTGCGAAATATATGCTTCAAGAAAGTGCCATAACATCCATGATAAACCATAAACCATGTATCAAAGATACACCTCAAATCATATGAACAAAATCACCAACATATGTCTCTAGCCATGTGTCAAAGAATCTCCAATATATGCCTCAAGCATACACCATAACATCATGATATAACCCTAAAAAACAAATATAAAGACAACTTTAATCATGTACAAACCTGGTGCATAAGATCTCTACTCATCACACATTCCGCAACTTAAGAATCATAAAATTGGGTCCACTTAAAAATATGGCCCACATAGAAACTGGGTCCACATGGGTCCACATAAAAACCCCAACATCACTTCTTAAATTTATCTCGAGCACTTATTTGAGACTAGTTTCTGGATTAGTCACAAAACCCAACTTCCAAAAAGTATAAGTATGTACCTGTAATGAATAAAGGTCTAAAAATTTTACTCAATTGTATTTTATATATTCTCTAAAATTATTCCAAATTTCTCTCCCTGATTTGTCACTAAAATGGAGATATAGCAAAAATCGCAGACCATCCTGAAATTTGGCCTATTATGGAGAGAAAATTATACAACCTGTCATGGCTCAATATTTGATATATGATTATAAAACTTCCAAAAATAATACTAAATATTGTACTCTTTCCAATGCAATTGGTCTCACAAAATTTGTATCCTCTATGAATATGTTATGACAATTTTACCTGGAACACTCATTTGATTCTAGTTACAGGACTAGTAAAAAACCCTATATTCCATAGAGTGTATCACCAAAAATGAAATGACCCATAAGATGAAATTCATATAATAGGTACCTTGATATGTATTCTCAATATCCTCCATGTTTCACTATCTGAATCATTCTAGAAAAAATGTTATAGCGAAAATGGTAAGTTGGCCTTTAAAAAACATACCTTAGAACACATCATCACAAGACTTCATCTTCCCTTAGAATTTCTCCCTTATTCACTTAATATTCCCTCTGAAATTTGTTGCCAAGATTTTCCTAAGAGATCACAATATTGAAGGATGAAAATGAGAAGTTCTTAATGTGTATTTATACTTTTCCAAGTACCTTCTTTACTTGACTTTAGGGTCGACTTGTAACTTCTTTAAATGTACTTCAGGGATTTCATATTTAGGAGGGAATACCTTCTCAATTGTGAGGAACCACGTGGCATTCCACCTACCATTGGAAATGGCGTGACAAGGACTATAAATATATGGATCTTTTTAATTTAATTACAATTTCCTTCATACTATTTTTCTCCAATCAACTTTAGGCTTCACGACCACATCTTCAGGGCTTCTTAACCACTTATCCATATTTCCAAGGCTTCTTGTAGACTTCGGGGCTTCTTAACCACTTATCCATATTTCTAGGGCTTCTTGTATACTTCTTCAAAACATCTTCCTGTGAAGCCCATCCTTAAAAATACACCATAAGGGGGCCATTTTGGAGACTTCTTCAAATACACCCATCACTTCTAGATGCTTCTAAACTTCTTATAAGGTTGGCATCACCCATTGCTTCTAAGAGCTTATGGGGATTTTGGACTTCTTCTAGGGTTGAAATCAATGACAACCAAATTCCCAACATCTAGAACCTTTCTTCCCCGAAGTGAAATGATTGTAGCATAACTACTTCAGCTTGGGAATGCTTAATGCTTCTGAAGGAGTATGAGCTGACCCAAAATGGTAGTGGGGGCCAGATGACATTCTTATCATGATAGATTGTTTCCTAGAATCCATGGATCACAATTTGATATGCGATATCTTGTAATACCAAACTATCGAGCAAAAACCTTGTGAGAAAATTGGGAGCTTTGGTAGCTCTATACACTCTTATGTAAGTTCCGTGCTCCATGAGATACCAGTCCCACATTTTCTGGACTATAGTAAGAGCTTTGTTAGTCATAAAATGGGCGGGTGAGTTGAATGTGATCACATAGTGTGGTGCCAAGAAGTAATCGCATATCATGTGATACTTTGTCCTGTATTTGTTCTCTTAGACCACTTTGCAATAGATATGCACAGGAGGGTCGGTTGGCTGCCAAGACCAACCCATATTGGGATATTGATGGCACATAAACATCATATTCAACAAGTAAGAGGACATGTGGAAGCTTGGGAATTTTCCAGGGGTGGTCTCCTTGAAACATTTGATGGACTCTTCTAGGGCTGCTAATAGGATATCGACCCAATTGAAAGATGACCCCTAATCAACACAATAGTATATCAAGGACACGAGGGATAGTGTGAATTTTGATGCATATTGTTCCTGAAACGCTTCACCAAAAAAATAACCTACTTAGAGTTACCAAAATATATTGGTATGATGTTCTTAGAGAAGTGGTTGGATATTTTCTAGAGGGTCTGAGTTTGAACGTCTTATTTGGCTTATACTGGATTTTGAATAAATTATTTGCCCTGTGTGGGAACCTCTTAATGAGTTCATCATCTAGTGATAAACTTCCCTTGTCCAAATGGTAGTACTAGGCTATTTCAACTTCTAGGAATGATACTGTGTGCTTCCCCTTGGCATTGAGTATATGCTGGTTTTCAAGGTCTATGTGCTTAAGTATCCATGAGATCACGTATACATTAGGAAAAAATTCTACATGAGATGCCACCCTATGCAACATCAATCTCTTGATGTTCTTAAAGACTTTGATATGATATTGATATTCAACTTCCACTAGGAATTTCTTCTTCTTGAATATCTCAAAATATTCATCCCATTTGATTGAAGTCCCCCATTTCTCTAAGAGTCTTGTGGGTGTTGTCGTAGACCACTCTTGGGGTGCCAGACTCTTCTTCTTGTCGACTTCCTCTTGCAGAGGCCTTCATTGCAGGATATTTTATTATAGGTTTATTGTGAGGAGACATGTATGAATTTGTAACAACATTCATCATCAATATAATTAAACCATTAATAACAAAAAGATCACAAGAAAGTAAAAATGAATCATAAGTTATAATCATGTAATATTTTGAGCACTCAAGTAGTAACCAGATGTTAAGGATGAGTATGTAAATGAAAACCTTTGTCTATGTTGGAAGAACTATTGGTTCCAATATAAGGAGTAAAGTCATCATCAAAGGAAGATATGATGATGGAAGACATGGTGATGTTTTGGGAAAGTGTGGCTTAGCTCGAGTGAATAAGCATAGTTGATGAAAACTGTCTTGATAAAGAAATGAGAGTCAACGCAGTTGATGACAATTGTGCCAATATGGAAATACAATGTATCGATGATATTCATAAAAATTCCACCTATATGAGAACAGGGATTCATATGAGTTCTTGTGAACTTTTTTGATCTGGAAAAAAGAAGAGGCAATGAAGTTGTTTCCAACTCCTCTGATGATAGGGATCTTGTTTCAGAAGCTTTATTTTAAAATTTGTCAATGGGGAAGATTGGATCAGAAGGGTTCCAAACAACTTTTCCAATGAGGAATACTTGTATTGGATAAATTTGAAACAACTACACTGACATGGGGAAGTGGGTATCAGAGTATTTGTCATAAACCTTGTCGACGAGGAGACTTGTATAGGAGAGGTTCCACACAGTTTTGTCAATGGAAAAAAATGCATCAAAAATTTAGCTAAGTATTGAATTAGGTTTTAGTGGATTTTGATGTTGAGCTCTAAGTTTGGGAAGGTTCTATGCCTTGGTCTATACCATATACATTATTTAGGAAAGATTAAAGTGTTCTCTGTTAGAAACTCTCGGGGAAAAACCCTTTCCGAGTTGGGAACATGTTAAATATCATGAATTGGTGTGAATTTTTGTGGGAGAAAATCCAAGTTTTGAGAAATAGTTAGGGGCTTGACGAGGATAATCCTGAGGAATAAAGGCTACACCAATAAATCATATATGATAGGGAAGGATTTGGCACGAGGGAAAAGTAGAGTTAGGGTGTGGATGAGAAATAAGGGAAAATGTTGAGATTGTCGTATAGTTAAGCTTTGTGTTAGTTAGGGAATCATGAGTGACAAACGAAAGAGGATCGAAGGGTTAGGAGAGTAGGGTTATACGATGGATCCGCTCATAGGGTTTCCAAAAATAAACAATAATTGAAACAAAAACAATCAGTGATGCAACAAGGAGCTTACTTGGCCTTTGGGACACGTGGATAGTAATATGCTCAATGGAGGGATGATGTGCTTTCTTCAGGAGGTTACTCTTTGCATGAGTGACAATATCTCCCTCCTTCTCTTAGCAATGTGAAAATATGATGTGATATGGAAAATAAAAACCGGGGACTTTGTTTTATAATTTTTCACTTGGAATGGGGTTCAATATAATATAGGTTTTCATAACAAGTGTGCCTTTGATATGGTTGGATAGTCAACAAAAAATTTGGGAACTAGTATGGAAATATAGAAAATGTTAATGGGAAATCATCATATTGTACTAGAGGAGATGTTCAGAACTTGGTAGATGGAAATGTATACATACCGACAATGTTAGAGGAAAGTCATATTGTGGTCATTTTAGTGCATCAATGAACTTATGAATAAGTTCGATGATTAAGAAATTTTCTATCAGGGGAGTTGGAAAGAAGTCTTCTAGTATATATTGGAGACATTGGTAAGAAGTCTACTAGTATATACTAGAGACAATCACACAAACTCCTCCAAAATGTCAGAAGAGTTTGTGACAACTCTGATATGCAAAACTTACTTCTTAAAAACGTTAAATGTTAAACCTGAAGCTAAACAAAACTTGTTAGATAAAATAATTTCATCAGAGGGGCATGGGTCAGATTTAGTGCAGGTCAAGAAGATGAGTAGTCTCCTTAGTAATTCAAGAGGTTTTCAAGTAAAAAAGGAGGGGTCCCCTTTTCTTAGTTAAAAAGTGACTTTACAAGAAATAGTACAAGAAAAAGGGAAGGTTTTGATGCATGGCACAAAAATTGGTGACACACTAGGTGAAGTCAATGAATCTATACAAAATGGTATCTAAACACAAGACTTTGAAGAATGGAAAACATGTGGTACATAACCAAAGAGAGAGTGAGTAGGTCCGATAGTTTTCAAAAGTACATGATCTAACAAGACAAATTTGAAAAATGAAAGGGATGGGATATGGTCGTGCCCAAAGCAAATTGATCACCATAATATATTATTTTAAATCAGATTTCTTTGAGAAGGCAGGAGAAGTAATACAAATAAATTATGCATTGATAATGCTGAGAATACAAGTTGATTGTGCATTTCTCTAGTGTTGCTCCACTGCCAATCAACATCCATAGCCCTGACAGAGTCATCCTGGCGTCATAAGACTTTCTCCACTATGAGTGAGAGTCCATATACTTGGTGTAGATACTTTCATGTCCCACATGATATGGAATTCCTTTCCCAAGAATTTACCTTTATAATATGATTCTCTTAAGTTCATAGAGAGAGGTGGATGGGGGGATCTCATTTTTTATTTAAAGGCATGTAGGATGATATCCGTGAAAGTGAGATCTTCCAACTCAATTATAGATGATCTAACTCCTTGAGAAACATATCCTGCATACTATCGATGCCTCTCTAAATAAGTTTCCATTTAGTTTTAGACAAACAAAAAATTCTCTCTTAGACATGACCATTGGCTCACTCTTTCTGCATCTAATATTACAATGCTTATCTACTAGGTATGATTTGAAGTAATGCACAACAATGTTTCATAGAGGTAAATGAAGTAGTGTCTAGAAGCCAAAATCCATATTTCCAGGCTTTTGGTACCAATGTGTCACATCTTAAAATTTATTCAAATCTAAGAAACCAAATTCTCTGAGAAGCCTAAGGAAATAACTTTGAAAGAGAGGAAAGGAAAACTAACTAGAATCCAGAAAACAAATGAAAATGAAAAGCATAATGAATCAAGT
This sequence comes from Picea mariana, assembly GCA_032191745.1. Taxonomy (NCBI): domain Eukaryota; kingdom Viridiplantae; phylum Streptophyta; class Pinopsida; order Pinales; family Pinaceae; genus Picea; species Picea mariana. Next base: position 36,270 of record JASDQU010306290.1, read on the forward strand.
AATGTGATAAATCAAAGAAAAACAAAGTAGTAAACTTAAACAAGAGAAAACAAACTATTTATTTATGTACAAGGGAAATCGTTATTAAAGTCTAGCTAATGTAATGCTTAAGGATTTGGCCATTGATGGGGACGAGGTCTAAATCCCCTTCCAAATTTTGTAATCGGTAGGTACTGTTGATTGCTCAACACACCCTAAAAGTTCTGTGACCATTTCTTTTTGGTACCACTTTGTTTTCTACCTTTGATTGTTTTCACCTTGGTTTGAAACTGATAATATGCTTATCTTATACATTTCATGTCTTAATTTTCTCTTGAATATACAACAAAGAAACATCTTAAGAGACACAACGTTTACTCAAGGAATTAACGACCCATAATTTTCCCGACTCCCTAGAGAAGTTCAGCATCGACGAAAGCTTAAGGTGGCGAAAATCATTTTGGGAAGTCAAAGTAGCCGAATGTCGACCTTCGTCAGCGTCGGACGATAGTAGTGTTTCTTTCTTACGAACAACCTCAGAAAGGATTTCGCTGAAGGCCGATCTTTTCAGGTTTGGCAGAAAAGTGTGGTTGTAAGCGCTGCGCATAGATAAAAGTGACACTGCTGACTGCTGAACTCTTGAAACAAGTTCGGTATCAGCGAGGGAGAACTAATTGTTTCCCTGACATGATAATTAATCTGGTGCTACCCGGTATCGACAACTGTGGCCTCTACTCTTTTCTCAAGTACTCTCGGTGCAAGTGAGAATCCAAGTATGATTCTTATCCACTAGCCGAATGACTTTCCATGATTAAATATTTTCAATAACCAAAGTCGATAATTCCATGAAAGTATTAATTGATATCAAAGATTTTACAAAGAAAAGAATTAACAGACTTATGACGTAATAGCAATGATCCCAAACAAATCTAATAATTTACGTAAAAGGCTTGAATAAGAATACACGTTTGATTCACATCTGAAAGAAGCATGATACATTCAAACACCTTATTTTCTTTTTATATACACAATCAAAACTTCTGCCAGGCCTGGTTTACATATAAATGGACAACCTCAACGACTTGGCTAACCGACCCAGTCGCTGTAAGATTACAAAATTTTACAAAAGAAGAAAGACAAAGAGGTGTTAAGCAACACTTCCAAGAACACAGAGCGAGAACCCACCAACTTTATGTCTCATGTGCGCTGGTCCTCTCTCAGATTGTCTTTCGCACTTTGTGATGTTTTATGCTCTGCTATCACTGCCATCTATTGCTCCTCGTGCAACTGCACAATCATGTCTTGTTCTTCTCGAAGTCATCTCTGCAGCTAAACAGTGCTTCCTGTGCGACCTTGCAACAATGGTATCCTCTGGTTTTTCGCCGCCAATTGACGTCGTTGTTCTCTATTCTCTTAGTAGAGCTCGACTATTGCAAGTTGAGATTGCTCTAATTGCTGAGCAAAATTTTTGATGGGAGAACCTGACGCTTGTGCCCTCCCCTTTCTTCTCCTGCATCCTTTTCCAGTTGTCCCGACCAACTCCGAATGGTTGGTAAGCATCACAGAATCCTTAAGGGTTGGACGTGCACTCAGTTTGGCCTTGGGGCGGTCCTCCTCTCCTTCCCGAGATTTCTTCCTAGGCCTTCCTCTTCTTCATGGTTTTGGGCCCAGAGAAGGCACATTCTCTAGCATGGCTCTTTTGGACATATCTGCAACCATCCCAAGCTCCTTCGTGGATGCTGACACTAACTCTGGGAAGATACCTATACCTCTCGTTGGAGTCTCAAGTACACAAGAAGCCAACACGAAAGAGTCATAGGCATGCTGGGGATGAGACCTGGCACTCCGACTGCCTCATAGACATCCTCCAGTGTTTGAAGGGGATCTTGTAATTGCAAAAGTGTAAGAAACTCAAGGCATCCATAGATGATAAAGAATTTCTAAACAGGACTTCTCCAAGATGAACTTACCAAACCAGAATTCCAGGGAATACGAGCTCGACATATACGTAGAGTTTCTCATAAAGCTCCTGGAATTTATATAGAAATCAAGGAGTGACACTAGGTGTGCCAACATAATACCCGTGCCTTGCGATATGATGTTTGGAAAAATCAGCACGCCACAGCTGATCGATGGATGCGATCCATAACATGAAAGTGTCGTCGATCGAGATTGTAGGAAAATGTGCGGTGCGATCCTTTTGAACTTTCGAACCTCCATTATTGATGAATGATGTTTGGCATGCTTGGTGGTATGGGTTCTCGAGGAATTTAATGACTTTCTCTGTACGATATCTGACCTCTTGGGAGCACACACGCACATAACTCGTCCTCGATGCCTTTTTTTCGACCCCAAAGGTCAAGTAATTACTATGATCATTTATACATTCATGTCTATCATACTTGATTAGCCACACTATGGCATGCTGATGTATTCATTTAAACCAAAGAGGAGCGATGGCTTCACAGGTCACTCAAAGG
>JASDQU010306290.1:90630-101874 GCA_032191745.1 Picea mariana
CCCCCCATCATTCTTCATCTCTTTTGTATCGCAACCAATGATTATTACTTTTATTAATTATTTCAATGTTCATAATATGCAAATAAGCCCCCGTCCATATTAAATGAATATGGGCTCTTCTCCCCAACGCATCGGCTCACGAACCTAATTCACATTTATACAATTACATTATAATTCATGTGGATTAGAACTAGGAATGTTACACTCCCCAACCGTTTTAATCTCTCATCTTTTGTTTGTTGACATTATCCTTTGCTTCTCTCATGGATCCCTTCGAGATTTGGCAGCTTTATTGCAAGGCATTAGGGATGCAAATTAATGAGGGAAAATCCTAGCTCCTCTTACACAAATTTCCTCCCTCGGTTTCACGTGTTGTTTCTAACCTTTTCCCTTTCCCTGAAAAAGGCCTAGAGGAGGGATTTAAATACCTCGGCTTCAATCTAAAGCTTGATAGTTACCATTTTTTTGATTGGTTCTGGATGGTTAAGAAGGTGGCGGAATGTGTCTCCATATGGGTCAATCATCTCCTATCCCAAGGCGACAAACCAATTTTGCTCAAGTTAATAATCGATAGCATCCTAGTCTACTGGACCTCCATAGTGGTTGTTCCTAAAGGGATCCTTCATAAAATTTGCAAAATATTTATTCAGTTTCTTTAGTCTGGCTCTTACAAAACTAAATGAATACCCCTAGTATGGGAACGTGTGGCCCTCCTTAAGGAACTAGGTGGATTGGTCCTAAAAAAATTCCTCTCTTTTCTAGAGCACTATATGGAAGAAGTCTTTGAAGGCTTACCCACATCGACAAACTCTGGAGTCGAGTCCTCAAATATAAATATATTCATGATCTTTTGATCAAGGACTAGTTTAGGCAACCTCACAAATATTCTAAAGGTTCAACAATATGGAAGGATTTGGTCTCCGCCTTTTCTTTAATTGGTCCTTGGACGACCTGGAAGGTGGGAAATGACAGAAGCATTAGGATAGAGGAGGATCCCTGGCTTGACTCCAAAAATGATTATCGTTTGTCTAAATCCCTCATTCAAATTCTTCATAATGCGAGCATTTATAAGTTGGAAGATGCAAAATCTCAATATCGTCATCTAGTTGGGAGATAAGGTTGGAAGTCTTATGCTCTCATACGTATGTCTGGTAATGAGGCCTCTGAATGGGACCGTTACATTTCCATCATGTTTTCAAACTTCATAAGGCTCAACCCCTAAGTTCAAGATGAATTATGTTGGTCCAAAAACCCCACTCTGGGGCTTTCACTACCAAACCAGGTTACAAAGTTGAAATGGAGACAAAATTTGAAGGACAAAATCATTGGTTGTGAAAAATCCTGTGGAGACTAAGTGTCCCATTCAAGTGCAAAATCACCTCCTAGATAGATTTAAATAAAAAAATTATTACTTAGAATGTCGGTTTAAAAATGGGTTGGATCGGGCCTAGTCGTTGTGCTCTTTGTAAATATTTTGAAGAATCCATCTCACACATTTTCATCTTATGTCCTTATCTGACACAAGGGACGCGACTAGTTTGTTCGAACCTCCAAGAAAAAGGTAGCCTGGAATAAAACCAGTCTTGGGGATTGCTTCAAATATTGGTTATCAGACTCCTCAACGAAACAATACGAAGATCTTTCATGCATCCTCATGCAGAGCTTATGGTGGGCCAGGAACTCTAGTGTTTTCAAAAGCACGAACAAGCCGCCTGAGGTTACCTCGAAACTAGTACTCAGAGTTGCCAAGGAATTCTCAGTGGACATATGATCTATATGGATATTGGTGGTCACCCACCTATTCCACTGGCTCAAAGAACAATTTTCCATTTTGGCAGTTTTTTATAGTTTTTTGAGTCCCAAATTTTTGGGGCCATTTTGAGGCCCTAAATGATGTTTTTTTTGGACTTTTGGGGGTCAGGGGTTTTGAAAGCCTACCCTAACCCCCAACGTAATTTTAACTTCTCGGATATACCTTTTCTACAAGGTATCGAACACCCCAAAAATAGATCGTATGCAAAAGTTATTCCCTCGGGAAGTTGACGTATCAACTGCCCCCATCGGGGCCCGAAAACCTTTTGGATTTTCATCTTCCAGGGTTATGGTTTTTGATTTTCATTATTTTAATAATGCCTTTAGAGCCTCATTGTAAACATCATCTTCTTGCGAATGAGTGTAGCCGTCCTCTTCTTAGAGATAAGCTGCCACCATTCTAGCAAGTTCATTCACTCTGTATTTTTACAGTGTTTTACATTTCGCTCATTAATAGAAATTGTGTTTTACTGTATATATGTGCCTATTGTTATATATCTGATATATCTATGTTATATTATTGTCTCTCTTGAAATATATCTGTATATTTATTTTTTATATCTCCGCTCTCATTTTGTGCACAAAATAATCTGGATCAACATAAGGAAAAAAAATCCTCAACTGATTGTTATGCCAGAACTTGATTATGATATCCCATGGGAATTCTTCGATGGCGCTAGGCAATATCATCCACCCTTATGTGGAGTGAGGGTGGTATTGTTCTTAAATGAAAATCATTATATGTTTCACATCAGATATTCACCAGGGAGAGGGTTAAATAATCGTGTTGAATATATAGTGTCGTGGACTCTATTAGAATCGAACTCCATGAAAGGTTTGAAAAATATTCAGGTCTTAGGAGACTCAAAAATTGTCATGGACTAGGAAAACAACAAGGTATTTGTTACCGATGTTCTCCTCTAGCCTTTTCTCTCAGAGATACGCCATTTGTTTTCATCCTTTGAATGGTCCTTGGTGGCAGACATATTCATAGAACTAAATACTCAAATAAACACCCTATCTAAAGAATCTCCCTCCCTCCCAATGGGCACTTCCGATTGGCACGAATTCAATAATGAGGAGGAGAAAAAATATATAGAGTTTTTTCTTTGATCCTGCAAGTCTGTGATCCACTGATAAATCAAACTGAATATGTTTTTTTATGAAACATTATCAGATCTTGGTTTTTACTATGAAAAAGGATCATCCTTTTTTTCTTGATGGTACTGCACAATGTTAACAACATGGTATAAGTTTTTCTACTCATTTGCTAGTAAGAAAAAGGTGTATGAAGAAGAAGGTCGTCGGGTCTCTTTCAAGAGACTGAAACATGTATATTCTTTTTTGAGGAATATAAAGATTTTTTTCATTGGAAAAAAAAAGGACACAATTGTCACATTTTGTAGATTTGACACTTGGTGTAGATCAAATAATAGTTTCATATGAAATATCTACGTCAAGGGATTGTTTCCATCAAACTTCATCTCTAAAAAATTTACCAATTTAATGAGATCTCTCCAGAGTTATTGATTTTTTACATGTCACATTTAATGGATATTTTTACCCATGAATCAAAAAGTGGTGCTACCGATAGCACCCTTTGTTTGTGGGAGGTTAAAATTCTGACATGTTTCCTTGACAACCGATACCGATACCATGTCACATTTAATGGATATTTTTACTCCTGGATCAAAAAGTGGTGTTACCGATAGCACCCTTTGTTTGTGGGTGGTTAAAATTATGACATGTTTCCTTGACAACCGATACCATTGCAGACAAAGCATTAAAATCAACCCTTGAATCGAAATGTGATGCTACCAGTAGCACTAGTTTTATTTTTGCAGTTAAAATTAAGACTGATTTGAAACCATGACCTCAACCATTGGTACCATCATCGATAAAAAAAACTCAAAATCGGCTCCTAAATCATTGTTTGAAAAATTATTTATTATTTATTTTTTTATTTTTTCTTAATATACATTAAAAATATGGCTAGGGAAGAAGAGTAGCAGAGAGTGGTTGATCTCTGAAATTTTGATTCTGGTTAATGAAAGAGACCTACATGGAAAACAGAGGGGGAGGGAGTTTGGCTCCCTCCTATTGAAAAGTAGTTGTGGACAGAGAGAAGGGCCCATGGGTTAGAGGTTTCAGGGTCCCACACTTTGGTGCATTGGGTTCTATTTTAGGCATGAGCGGGGATGACATGCAAAAGAAAAAAGGTCAAACCAGAGAAAAAGATAATGAGAATCAAAGAAAAATGGCAGGCCCACCTCATCGACCAATGGGGTCAGGAGGGAACATTGCATGCAAGTGAAAAACGACAATGAAGTAGTTATCGAAGACCCGCAGACCCGAGAATTTAGGGATCACATGCGTGCATATGCCCTGATCTGCAAGTTTATGGGCTTCTGGCCAATAGAGAGAGCCTTAAGAAGTTGGATCAAATACCATTGGAATCCATGTGTGGAGGTGGACCTGGATCTGGGGTCAAAAGGATTTTTCACAATGGTTTTTATGAATCTGAAGGACATAGACGAGGTTTTTGAAGGAAGACCCTATTTCCATGCCTCTGTTGGTCTCTATATGAGACCCTAGAAGGAGAATTTCTCACTAGAGAAGGAAACCTTTACTTGTGTTCCAGTCTGTATTAGGATTTATTATTTTCCTTTAGATTATTGGCTACCATACACATTCGAAGCAATTGGGAATAAGGACGCAACCTTAAAAGGAAAATATACCTCGTTTGCAAGAATTTGTATCGAGATGGGTGTATCGTGGGTGCTACTAGAAGCAATCTGCTTGGAATTTTTGGATGAGGAATGGATATAAAGAATCGATTATGAGAAGAAATTGTTTCTATGCAGGAGATGTCATGAACACGAGCATCTCTATAGGGAATTCCCCTTAAATAAATTTAACTAACAATCAAAAGAAAAAAAACAAGACGAAGAAGGTTTTGTTCGGCCAAATTATAGGGGCAGCGAGAATAAAATACAAAATCAAACAGCCCCCTCTGGCATACCAGAAACTAGAAATAGCTTTGAACGCATGGTAGAGGATCTCACCCGGGAAGGAGATAAAAAAAGGAGAAGCAAGGGGAGACAGAGATCGACATAAAGGAAGTAGACATGGCAATGGGGGAGAAACTAGATTAGGGAAATAACAAGGATTTCAATGAATCGACACCGGATCGAAGCCTCGATGTTAATATTCAAATGTAGGAATGTGATGGAGATTCATAGATGACACCTAGTGAGGTAGGAACCAAGGATCCTGATCTCAGAGAGATAGTGGAATGGGAAGGTATCGACCTTCCGAATATCCTGGAACAATGGAAAAATAAAGGAATAGAAACCATACCTCCAGACCAACTAGATCAAGACAAATATCTCTTTCTAATGGGAGAAGAGGGAAAAACCATAGGAAAAAAGTGCATGCATGGGGATATAGGCAATTTGGGAGTTAAATCAGGGGACACCCAACACCCATTGTCATCGAAATAAACCAAAAGGAAGAAAGGTAGAAAACCAAACAACATCATGTTATAGGAATTGGGTGCTTTGTTGATAAACTTCGGTAAGATTAAATCTATGTTCCCTACCTATCCACCACCCATGTTAAAATGAATATTATCACTTGGAATATTAGAGGCTTGAATAGCCTTAGGAAACAAAGAATTCTTAAAAACAAGTTAAATATGGAAAAAACAAGAATATTTTTTATTCAAAAACTAAATGTACAACTGAAAAGTTGTTAGAAATAAGTAGGAAAAGTTGGAAGAAGTATCAATACCTATATATTGATAGCCAAAACATAGCAGGGGGCATTCTTACCTTGTGGGTCTCTCAAAAAGTTAACCTGATATTGGATGAATCTACAAGTTTCTACTTATCAATGGAATTGCAAGTAATAGGAACTTCAGACAAGATCATATTTACCAATGTGTATTTTCCTCAACTCCTAGATGATAAGAAAAGGATGATAGAAGATCTATAAAACCTCAGAGAACATCATATGAGATCCCATTGGGTTATAGTAGGAGATTTCAACATAATTTTGACCATTGCCGAGAAAAAAGGCGGAATCTGCAGATTAGATAGATATGCAGAGGCCTTCTCTGATTTTATAGAAAAAGCAATCCTAGTAGATATAAGAACAACACATCACCAGGTGGCGTCAAAGATAGATAGATTCTTAATTTTAGAATCATTAATGATGCAAGGTATTGACATGGAAGGAAGCATCCTCCCATGGGGAGGATTGGATCATTGGCCAGTGAAACTAGAAGCAAATTTCTAGGGAACTCCAAAAAATCAATCATTCATATTTGAGAGTTTTTGGTTGGACCGCCCCTCTTTCAAGGAGAAATTCAAAATTTGGTGGAATGAGGATATCCAAGAACATGGTTCTAAAATGTTCAGACTTGAAGGAATACTAAGACATGTGAAGAAGAAACTAAAACAGTGGAACAAAGAAGTGTTTGGGAACATATTACAGGCAAAAAAAGAATTAGAGGATCAAATGGAAAATCTATAGAAATCTTGCATCCAGGACGGTTACAATGAAGAGAATAAAACTAAGGAAAAACACCTTCATCAGGAATAGGAGAAAAGGTGTATTCAAGAGGAAATTTTCTGGAGGAAAAAATCCAGAGTACAGTGGTTAAAAGCAAGGGAGAAAAACAAAAATTTCTTCCACAAGTCGACAATCTGCCATAGGAATCACGACATAATTTTGAAAATCAGAGATGTGGAGGGTAAAGAGATAGAAACTCATAAAGAAATTGAAAAATCTCTAGTATAACACTTCTAGGACATAGCTAAAGAACCTGAAATTGACTGGTTGAATGTCATACAAATAATTCTGAGACACATTCCAAGATTGGTCACAGAGGAACATAATCAGAATTTAAGGAAACCAATTACGTCGGAGGAAGTAGATCAAGCAGTTCAAGAGATGCCTAATGGGAAGGCCCCTGGACCTGATGGCTTTACTGTGGATTTATTCAAAGCATGTTGGGATGTGGTAAAACAAGATATTTATGATATAGTTGAGGATTCAAGATGATCCTCATATATTCTCGAATGTTTAAACTAAACCTTCATTACTCTGATCCCCAAGGAGAATGAATCTAGAAATCCAAATAGATTTAGACCGATAGCTCTTTGCAACATGGTTTACATGATAATATCCAAGGTCATAGCAAATAGATTCAATCCCCTCCTTCCAATCCTTATATCAAAGGAACAATCTGGCTTCGTCAAAGGCAAGAAAATCTTAGACAATATCATTCATGCCCATGAAATAATCCATTCTATGAAATTTATGAAAAAGGAAGGCATGAGCATACAACTGGACTTTGCTAAAGCCTATGATAAACTGAGCTGACACTATATGGAAAAAACCATGGAATCCTATGGATTTGATAATCAATGGATAAAATGGGTAATGGCATTGGTTTCCACGCCTAGCTTCTCAATTCTGGTGAATGGATCCCCAACAAAGTCGTTTTATCCTTCCAGGGGAATAAGACAAGGGGACCCCTTATCCCCTTTTTTATTCATACTCATGATGGAAGGATTAATTAGAACAATTAAAGGAGAAACTGAAAAGGGAGCAATAAAAGGCCTACAACCTCATCATGATAGCCCCCCAACTATGCATCAACAATTTTTGAATGATACTATGCTACATGGAGTTCCAACAGTCAAAGAGGTGAAAGCCTATAAGGAAATATTGGATAATTTTGTTGAAGCTTCAAGAACAGAGGTAAATCATTCCAAATCTACGATATTTTTCTTTAATACTCATATTTCTATTCAAAGAAACCTCATTAACATCCTGGGTTTTGAGAGGAAAACCTTACATGCTAAATATATGGGAGTTCCTCTCGCGGATAAAGTAGGGAGGAAATCAACATGGGAAATTTTGATAAACAAGCTGCAAGATAGAGTTAAACGATGGACATATTGATCCCTAAACTTTGCAGGCAGACTTGTTCTCACAAAGGCAGTTTTACAGGCGATTCTAGCTTATTTACTTTCAGTCTTCCCAGCTCCAACATGGATTTTAGAGCGAATCATAAATCTTTAGTGGAATTTCTTATGGAGATGAGAAAAAGACAAAAAGAAATGGGATTTAGTGGCTTGGGAAAAACTATGTTGGCCGAAAATCAAAGGAGGTTTAGGACTGCAAGATCTGAAAACAACAAACAATGTTTATGGAGAAAAACTATGGTGGATATGGGTAAAACATAGCTCAATACCCTGGGAATCCTTTTGGAAATCCAAGTATTCCCTAGAAGGAACCCTCAGGATCTTATACGATTAACCAGAACATGAGAGGGATCGACTATTTGGAATATGGCATGGAGGAATAAAAATGTGATTCGGGAGCACTGTTTCTGGAAAATAAGAAATGGCCAAACAACTCGATTTTGGGAGGATGCCTGGCAATAAGAACAAATATTGGAAAACCAGGATAGAGAATGTATCAAGAAGGAATTATACAGATAAGGAAAATTTAAGGTGCATCAATACTGGGAACAAAGGGAAAGAAATTCAAAATGGAGATGTTGGGACCTCATTCTCCCACAAGACCCTAATCGAAATTCCACGCTGGTGAAAGAACTAGAGGAGGAACTTCAAAATGAAATATTATTTGCTCAGAGGATGAGGAACAACTTTGGTGGGGAAGAAAAGATGGAGGAGAATTTACTCTGAAAGAGGCCCACCATTATACATCGGGTCATGATCAAAGAAATTCAGACCCCCTCTAGGAATGACTTTGGAATTTCCCTCATTTGCCGAAGGTAAAACACTTTATGTGGTTGGTTCTACACAAGAAAATTTTAACCTAGGAGAATCTGGTTAAAAGGGGTTTATGTGGCCCCTCAAGATGTCACTTATGTGAAGAACGTGAGGAGACGATAAATCATCTGCTTGATGGATTTCATTACTCTGTGGGGTTATAGTATTGGGTGGCTACCCTGTATTGACAGACTGATAGAGTAAGAGAAGATATCCAAGCGACCCTAAGGAGCTATATGGTTCAATATACAACTGATCAAATTGTAAATTTGTGTTGGGGTTTAACTTCTGGGTTTTTCATATGGGAAATTTGGAAGGAAAGAAACAAAAGAATTTTCTGCAATGAATCTCTCCCAATAAATATTTTGATAGAAAAGGTCAAGCAACAACTAAGAGAAATTGTCTTGGGAATGAAAATTCAATCATCAACCAAAAATCCCTCAATCCAAGAGAAAAAAGTACTGGAAATATTGCAATTGGATACTCAGAGCATTAGCTTACAAAATCAAAGAGAACCACAGATTCATGGTGGCACCATATCTTGGAATCTACCCCAGGTTGGTTTCCTGAAATTGAATTTTGATGGTGCGTCGAAGGGAAACCTCGGGAGAGATAGGGTTGGACGAGCGATCCGAGATTGTGAAGGAAAAATAGTTCGTATATACTCAACCAGTGTGGGAAACACTACCAACAATGCTGCAGAATTTTATGCCCTGGAGCAAGGTCTAGAAATATTAGTGAGAGAAGGCATTGTCAATGTAATAGTGGAAGGAGACTCAACTCTGGTCATAAGGACGAAAAGAAGGTTGTAGTGTGGAACAAAAATAGGAAATATAATCACACACTGGTGTCTCTCCCAAATAATGCAAAGAATTCAAATGCACCTGTTAACCTTGTTCTCGATCGACTTTAGGCAGGTTAGAAGGAATGAAAATGCTCTAACTGATAGACTAGCCAATGAGGGTGTGAATCAGGAAGGTAATGTGCTTGACGTGGAATGGAATTAGGTTCAATTGGGACAACTTAGAGAATTTTTTGAACAATTGGCAGAAAAAAGATTGACGTGGTCATAGCCAAGTAGACAACCACATGGGAAGAAATGAGTCGCAAACACATCTCGAATGGGGCCCAATTGAAGGGGGGGGATCGCCCACTTGGCACTTTGAAATAATGTATAGCTATGACATGAAAGGGCGTGCATGGAATATGGGAGGATGGGGAAACAAGGTGGAAAACGCAAGCAGATCTTGTAAGATGTACATGTCGTGTAAATTCAATCATGAACGGTAAGGAGAGTCGGAAGCCACAACAGTTTAACACAGATCGATTTATCAATGGAAGTGGCAGTAACAAACAGGTCTAGTCGGATGGTATGTAGAAGGAGAAGAAGGTGGATGAGTACCACTGCAATAATAATGGCACGAGGAGGCACACCTCCTATTCATCTCTCTGGTAGAGACCCATTAAAGGTAGGATCATTAATAAAAAGAGGCGATAATACGAGAGTCTTTTTATAATAGGTTTCGTGTTGGTAACTCCCATCTCTTAGGGATATCTTGAAGATCTAAACGGTTTCGAAAATGTTCAGAGTTGGTGCTGGGAGAGTGCTCCTCATAAAGAAAGACGAGGGGGATATAATTAGTGAAGAGGACATGATCATGGCTCGAATGAAGTATACTACTAGGAAAGGGAGATCGATAACGGACTCTCAACCAGAGAGCTCACGCAAAAAATATAAGAATTGAGAATGCAGCCAGGGATGTAGCTCAGATGTACTAGAGAAATGTCCCTCAAAAAGGTAAGGAATCAATTGAGAACTGGGAAGAGGAGATTAAAGCTGAAAGAGGAGGACAAGTACAAATCCAGGTAGAGTAGAAGGTGGATTGGATCATCGACACCAGAACAACTTGCACTTGGGAGACCCTTTACCATAAGACACTCGAGATGGAATGACATAGCAAAATTGTTATTGGAAAGGTTAAAGAAGACAACAAAGAAACCAGAGTCGCGGACCAGTCAAAGCTTAAGACTATGTTAGAGGATATCCAACGTCGAGTCAGTGGTTCAGAGTCTATTATGAAACTTCTGGTAGACATTGAAAAAATACAGCAAAGTGAACAAGAAAATATGGCAACGCATTTTAATCTATATCCGAAGTATGTAAACCACATGGATATCACGCCAACGGATGGCCATGGAACACCAGCCCAGACCCAAAAGGTTCGGGTGACTTCTACAAAGGACTAGAGCTATGGAGCGAAAGGGGCCCAGGTTTTTTTTGTGTTTGTAGTAGGAAAATATCTAATCGTAAATTCTTAGAAGGTCTCTGTTTTTAAGTCTGAAAGTATTCATTTTTGGAAAGTAGTAAGTTTTCATAAGAGTTATGTCAGGTATGGACTTTGGTTATATATTTCTATAGGGTCAGGACATCAAGTATTAAGGGATGTAATCTAAACAGAATAGACATGATGCACAATAGACTAGATAAAAAGGTTATCTAGTATAGTTGGTGTAGTTGGTCTGGTTTCCAATCAGGCAAACGAGTTGTTGGTAGGAATGCTTGTAGTTTTTTGATGAAGTAATACAATATAATATATATATTGTGTGTGTATATATATATATA
>JASDQU010306292.1:32456-48264 GCA_032191745.1 Picea mariana
ATGTAATATTTCCATCATTTCCTTCTCATAAATGGGTTTTTGTAAGTCCTTTCCCTTGAGTGGTCGACTTTCAAAAGAAAGGGGCCTTCCTTCTTGCATTATAAGAACACCAATTCCATTTCCTGAGGCACCACATTCCACAATAAAGGTTTTTTTTTAAGTCTGGTGTGGTCAAGATAGGAGCTTTGCACATCGCCTCTTTAAGTTGTTCAAAATCTTGAGTTTACATTTGAGTCCATGAAAATGCATCTTTCTTAGTTAATGTCGTTAAAGGTGTTGTTATTCTTCCATAGTTCCAAACAAACTTGCAGTAGTAACCTATCAAACCCAAAAGTACTCTAAGATTATTCAATGTTTTGGGAATCGGCCATTCCATCATGGCCTTAATCTTGTTAGGGTATACCTTGAGACCTTCGTGAGATACAATGTGACCCAAATATTCTACCACCTTCACCCCAAAGAAACATTTGTATGGTTTGGCATATAGTTTTTTCTCCTTTAGTAGTTGTAGCACCTTGTCAACATGTTGCACATGATCCTCCAAGACTTTCTATAGATTATTCTATCATCAAAAAATACTAACACAAATTTTCGAAGGAAGGGATTGAAAATGGAATTCATCAACCCTTGGAATGTGTAAGGTGAATTTGTAAGGCCAAAAGTCATGACTGAAAATGCATGACGGCCTTCATGAGTTCGGAATGTTGTTTTTGGGATATCTACTTCCTTCATTCTAATCTGATGATACCCTGAATGGAGATCCAAATTTGTGAAATAGATTGTTTTGTGTAGTTCATGTAACAATTCATCAATTACGGGAATGGGAAACTTATATTTAATAATGATCTTTTTGAGCTCTCTATAATGTGGACACATACACCATGAGACATATTTCTTGAGCACCATTACCACCAATGTAGAGTAAGAACTTTGGATAGGTCTAATAATGCCTCTAACATTTCTTCAACCATACGCTCAATTTCTCTCTTCTGGGCATAAGGGTATCTGTAAGACCTGATGTTAGGAGGAACACTCCCATAAATTAGGTGAATAGAACTATCATGATTTCGAGTGGGTGGAAGACCTTTGGGAATATCTTCAAATACTTTGGAATTCTTATTAATGATCCCTTGGAGATCTAGGTGAATATATGGCTTAGATGTTTGAACATCTAGTGAGCATAGTTGTCCAATTACACCCTGATTCCCCTTTTTCAATAATTTTGTCATGCCATTAGAGATTATCACTTTACTGGGTTCCCCTGTAATACCTCTTAACTCAATTTATTTTCTTTTCAATGAAAATTTCATGAAAGGTTCTTGAAAATTAAAATCCATTGTTCCTAATTATTGTAACCATTGGATTCCTAGTATGACATCATCACCACCCATGGGTATAGAAATCACTAGACTATTCATTACATATTACCCCATAGTAAGATTGATCTTATTTCATTTTCCTGATCAATTGATATTTCCTACATATGCAATCATTACTTGAAACTCTCATGATGGATATACAAATAAATTGAGAGCTTTGGCCAATTTATAGTGAATGAAATTATGAGTACTACCAGAATCAATTAGGACTATTAACTTTTTCTTTTTTATATATCCTTCGATCTTGAGGGTTTGAGGAGTGCTAATTCCATACAATGCATTACACAATATCGTGGGAGTCAACTCTTCAAAATAAATCACTTCTACATTTTAATCTTGAGATGGTTCTTGTTCTTCTTCCTCTTCACAAACTATGTAGAATAATTTCTTCTCACCACACTTATGTCCCTTACTGTACTTTTTGTCAAAATTAAAGCATAACCCGTTTGCTTTTCTTTCCTACAATTGTTGATGTGTCAACCTTGTAGGTTGAGGTGTTTTAGAAGAAGGAACATTATTCTCTCGATAGATGTTAGGAGTGTTCCTTCTAGTAGCCATAGCCATATTTTTACTTTCAACATTTCTTGCCACTCTAAATGCATTCTCCAATGGTTTGGGTTCCCAAAGACGAACCCAATATTGAATGTTGTCCCTTATAGTTCCTATGAATACATCAATCAAGTTCTCATCTAGAATATATGTTACCTTTATATTCAATCTTTGGAAGTTCTCAATGTGCTTTTTAACTGAACCCTTTTTCTTGAGATTTATTGATTGGTTAAAGACGCTGGTATTTCTCCTTGTATCCTCATAGTGTGCTATCATTTCTTTCATGAAAATTGTCCAAGTAATGAGTGATTTGTGAGAACAAATCTATAGATACCACAAAAATTGGTTGGGTTCTAAATATAAAGAAGCAATTCGTACCTTTTGTGTATGTGGCACATCATGTAGATCAAATAATTTCCCCATCTAACGTATCCATGTTATTGGGTCATTCCCATGAAACTTCCTCGTATCGATCTTAGGAAAGTGGTTGGTCTTCAACCCAAAGTTGGAGTTTCTCCATTCTAGATTCATCTTCCTTGTTTCCTCATAATGAATTTCATGGGATACATTTTCACGTTCATGTGTCCTCTCTATTAGGCAATTTTTCAATCCTTCCATGATCTCCCTTTTTAAACCATCCATCATCCCTCGTAGTTCATATTTTATTACTGTCTTCATTTGTAAATCATTTATGTCCCTACACATTTCTTCACCTTCATCAAGAGTCCAAGTAGGAATGTCTAGAGGCTTATTTGGTGTATAAGTTCCATTTTTGGTGGCATGTTGGCCAAGTATCACTTTTAAACCTTGATTTTGAGGTGGTTCTACTAGACGATCTTTTTTTTCTGTTGTATCTCCAAAATTTTGGCCCTTATGGGTATGGAAATTTCTTTTTGGTAGTTCTATGATATTTCTTCTCTATAATGCCACATTTCTAATCAAAATTAAAGGTGCCAAGTGGAAGTTATGGTAACTTCCCCACAACTTGCTGATTTATAGCATTTCCTAGAGATATCACTTGTATAGAGTGCCCCACACAAAATAATTGATATAAAATTTTGAAAATTGTACCAGAAATACTAAAGATTGTCCACTATCCAATGAAACTGATCTCACATAATTTGGATACTCTAGGAAGAATTTATGATTGTTTTACCTGGAACACCTACTTGAGACTAGTTAATAGGACTAGTCAGATACCCCATCTTCCACAGGGTGTATCTACAAATTTAATATGAACCAGAATATTAAAGTCTTATCATGGATACCTTAATAATTTCTATGAATATCCTCCAAATTTCAGTGTCTGAAACATTACAGAAAAAATTTCATTTCAAAAATTCCGCAATGACTAAATTCATGATGATTCTAGAATCCTATCTTACACAGGCTATATCTCCTAAAGTATAAGGCCTCAGGAGCTTAAGTTTTAACCCAAAATGCCTTGATCTATCTACTAAGTATTCTCCAAGGGGTTCCTTCTGAAACATTGTAGAAAAAAACTTATAGTAAAAATTCCAAGGTGTCTCAGATGTAGAAACGAAATCCCAAGACCTTGAGCTCTGATACCAAATGTTAGGAACCAAATACCAAGCTAGCATAGAAAAACCTCAGAATAATTACTCAATGCCTTGAAAAAGAGATAATTTCAGATAATAAGCCTCTTCGAGGGGGAAACCTCCTTATACACCACATAGATTTCCAAATACAAGATGATTCCAAATGAAAAGGTATCCTTGGTATATATAGGAGACTAGGATGTACAAYTACAACTAATGGACCCAAGATGACATAAATAAAATAACATTATTAATATAATATTCCCTAATTAAGGGGTAATGTGCCACTATTTAGGGCTTAACAAAGTCTCCTAAAATTATATACTTAGTATCTTCAAGGTGGAGTTTCCTTCTCTGATGAGGTTCCAACTCATATAAACACCTTTGATACTAAAAATAATACATCGGATTTTTATACGAAGGATGCTCAGATATGGAGAGATTTTGATTTTCAATATAAAATATCATTGAAAGAGCTTTATCTTGGTCGTCAACTTCTTCACTTGGTTTAGGATGTTGAGCTAAGTGAAGGGATAAGTCTCGTCCCTTGATTGTCTTCAAAGTCATAATAGTCAAATCATGCTGTTGAATTTTAGCAAGCTAATGTTCAATTTTTTCCGAAAGGTAAGTTTGTGAAAGTAGAAACTTGACATCAGACAAAGGGACTTTTACCTCCGTTTGTTTTCCCAAAATAAAATGGAGAAATTTTTCTATAGCTTTGACGAGAGAAAAAATGTTTCTCAATGTAAGAGTATTTGATATCGTCATCTGATAGACTTTGAATCATGTAAGTTACAAGTTTTCATTGTTTTGGTCATCACATTGTAATAGGATAGCAAAAATTGCTTCCTCAGTGGCATTGGTATATATGATAAAGTCTTTCCCAAAATTTGGTTTCTCCAAAACCGACACGGAAATTATTGCCTTCTTAATACTAAGGAAATCGTTTTCGACATCATATGTCCAAGAAAAAGAATGATCTTGCTTTAAAATATTATGGATGGTTTTAACCATGACAACAAAATCAGGAACAAATATACGAACAAAATTAATAATACCCATGAAAGCTTGAACTTATTTCTTGAACAAATAATACGAACAAAATAATCCTCTTAGGATCTATACTTATCCATGAATCAGAAACAATGTGATCGAGAATCGTACCCTTTGTGACATCGAAAATAGATTTTGAAGGATTTAAAGAAATGCCAAATTTTCTGTAGTGCATGAGAAATTTTCTAAGATGACCGAAATGATCCAACCGTTTTATAGAATAGACAGCCAAATCATCAAGATAAACTTGGATAATATTACCAAATATATCGTCAAAATCTATTTGCATAGATCTTTAAAAAGTGGTGCCTACGTTATATAAGCCAAAAGGCATACGTTCATAAGAAAATGTGCCCTAGCATGTGGTAAATGTGGTTTTATATCTATCAATCCTTTTTACTTTGATTTGATTATATAAAAAGACCCGTCAAGTAGGGACATCATTTGAGACCCTGCGACCTATTGTAAAATCATCTCCTTATTAGGAAGTTGAAAATGATCTTTTACACTTTCCCTATTTAATGTGAAGAAATCAACACATAATCTGATCTGACAGGTAGTTTTTCGAACATGGACTAGATTTGAAACCCATTCAAAATACTTAACTGGAAATATTATATGAGCTTTCAACAATTTTTCCAATTCTTTCCTAATGGTGGCTTCAAGCGTAGGATTAATAGGTATTTGTCTTTTCCCAATTGGTTTTTCCCCTTCCTTGATAGGAATGGCATGTTGTATAAGAGTAGGATCAAAACCACAAAGATCCTCATATGACCAGGAAAAAACATCTTGAAACTCACAGAGTAATTCTATGAATTTCACTTTCTCTTCATCAGAACATTGGGAATCTAATTTAATAATGTTTTGAGATTAGGATGTCCCAATATTCAATGAAATGGTATCACCAAATTTCCTTTTTGACTCCTCTTCCTTATGTGTTTYTTTGTTGCCTACATCACTTGATGAAAATGAACTCTCGAGAGGAGTCAAGACTTTAGGAAATTTATCATCCTCAATAGAGATGATTTCTTTGAGCTTAAAAGGTTCATTTTGTATGAAAGAAAAAATTCCTTCGTCACTCGGGAAAACCTGCTGTGATTCTACATTATCRGGGAGGTGAGGACAGTATAGAGATTGGAGCATACAATCAGGTGTTTTAGGTAAGARTTGTTGAGTAGGAGAAKATGCAAAAAATACTAATATATCAGCCATTGAATTAAGTTCCCTTTTAACACGAGTGATGTTAAATGATAACATATTTGAAATAATCATCCAAACAACTTAGGTATATCATTTAAGTAACTTATTGTTTGGTACATAAATTTTCCGTACAAGATTCACAACAAGTTCAGAATCACCAAAGACTGTAAGGTGGTCACAACCAATATTATATGCAGTTTCAATGCCAAACAATAAGATCTCAAACTCAACAACATTGTTTGTACAAGCAAATTCCAGCCTATAAGAGAAATTGTGAATTTTACCTATAGGGGAATATAAATGATTCCGACTCCATTACCTTCATTTGAACATGAGCCAATGAAACACATGTGCCACATGCCATCATCAAAATCACTTGGTTCAAGTATAGTGTCACTTTCATCAAAAAATATAAAGTACACCCCCAAATCTTCTTCAAGATAATTTACATTGGGTTGGGGAACACTCTCTATATAAGGTGAAATTCTTCCTTCCCTAAGAACTATAATTTTCTTTTTGTTTTGAGGGATGAGTAAATGTGTACCATTGAGTGAAAGGTATCCACTAGTTAAGGCTTGTCAGTCCCTTCCAAAAATAATTGAGTAGTTACTCACYGACATATCAATTACTTGGATATYGAGACTTGTCCTTATCTTGGGATGTGCACATAAAACTAAGGTTACATCTTTGATTTCAGCTATAGTTGATTTCTGCAGATTATTATAAGAGAGCATTCTTCTAGAATTTTCCTTGGTACAAGATAATCCAAGCTCTTCCATGATGATTTTAGAMATCACACTTAGACCAGACCGGCCATCAATTAGGCAACAATGAGCTATTTTATCCATGATTTTTACTAATATATAGAAATGAAGGTGTTTTAAAGGGTTCCTAAAGTTATTTACACCTATTCTATTTACAATTGAATCTTCTTCCTTTGACTCTTCAAATAGATTGGCTATGGTAGAAATATTTCCTTCCATAAAGTCCTTGAGATGCTTCTATTGTTCTGGGACAACAACCATATCCAAAGGGAAGCACCAACTTTGATATTAACCAATTGGTTAAGGATATTATACTTGGAAGAGGGAAGAGAGGAAGATACTCCTTGATTGCTTGAAGTTTTGACAATTTGTGTATCAAGACTTTGAGAAGATGAACTTGGGGCAGAAGAAAAGTGGGGAAGATCAAATTTTATCGTGGCAGTGTAATATTTATTCCTAGTATTCACTACCATAGCATCCTCTGGTTCGACCTAATCTAAAACATCAATAGTGCTCTTGGGTATTTTTCCAAAAATATTATCTCTAGCATTTTGTTTAACCTCACAGGTATTCTCATCATGATTTTCTTCACAAAAGTTACACCAAGTGCAAGTCATTATGGCCTTTGGCTGAAAATTGATTTCATTAGTATTTCTAAAAGGTGCTAGGGAATAAGAAGAATCCCCTGGGGAACAGGAACAAGAAATTCCTTTTCGATCGTAGGCTATCATCTTATTATTCATATCTTGCATGAGTTGTAGAATTGTAGACATAGCTGTTTGCATGAACAAGTATCCCTTAGGAAGACTCGTTCTTTCAAGTTGCTCTTCATATTCTAGGCAATCCTGAAGGGTAGAACTGATATTTTCCATAGCCTTCTCTTCAATTATATGACGATAAGGAGAAGGTACAAAATTATAATAATGCATGAAAGAAGGTTGATTTTGAGGAAGAATTAGTTCGGGGATTTGATTATATAGCTTGGTGAAATGAAGGTTAAAAGATTTAATGTTTTCACCATCCTTATAGGAAATATTGTTGTATTCCCTTAACTGATCAGTTGGGCTCTTGGGTTGTCCATCAGTGGATTTGAACCAATAAACCAATTCTTCCCAAGTTGAAAGGATTTTGGGTGGGATGTCGAAAAAATATGCTGGAAATTTCCCTTGGAGAGAATTGACAAATAAACACATGTAAGTTTCATTATCATTAGCCCCTATATTATGACAAACATTAGAAAATGGTACTAGGTGTTCATTTGTAGTAACAATGCCATTTCCTAAGAACCTGGGTAAATGATCCTTGAATTTCGATAACGGTTGGGTGGATGGTGGGAGATTCAAGGGAGAAGACACGTGCCAGGGGGTGGTTGTAGCATCTTTCTAAAATTGAAAAATTCTATATTTCTTTACCTTAGCAGGATTGGTAGTGGATTGAATAGGGACTCGATGACTATAGATACTACCAATCACGGATGAAGCAGAGGGTTGCAAGGAGGAGGAACCTCTCATGACACTACCGATACCCAAATACATCATGTTGAAGGTGACAGGTATGGGTGATGAATATGAACTGGAAGAATCAGATAGGGTTTTCCTAAGAGCATTTTGTTGTGTTGATAAGACAATTTTACTCCTTCCTATTTCAGAAATAGAGGTGACTTCAGGGGACAATCCTCTTCTTCTTTGATAAATATGAGAATTAAAGGACATGAAATAATAGATTGAACATGTAAGAGATTAAGGTTAAAGGTTATTATTGATTTCCGGGCTTCCTTTACCTAGCTTCCCAATGTTCATGAATATTTATGTCCCTTTCAATTGCTTCCCAAGAGCGTTCAAGTTCATCACGAGTACTAGCAGTTTCTAAAATAGTGTTGAATAAAGTCAAGGCAATGTTGGTGTGGTCATCAAGACCATTTCCAATATTTGATTGTCTCACAATGGGTACTGTCATGGAAATATCAGTCAAAGAGTAATATAAAAAAACAAAAAAACAAAATACAATAGTAATACAATCAACCAGAGAGATATGGAAAGATATCCCCAGTATGGTCCACAAAYAAATGTTGAGGAAAAGGTATGAAGAACCTTACTCAAACATTTTCAKATCTTGCTAGGCTAAAGYAGGATAGTTGGGAATGTTACCCAGAGTTTATAGCCTTAAATTCAAAACAATAACTTGATCCACAAGAAATATGTACGAGGAACCAAGTTTGATTTTATATATTRTATGTAACTTTKTAAAAGAAAGAAAGTAAAATTATATATAAGTGTGTGCATGGATAAGAGAYAAGGATAAAAGAAAAATATGAAAAATATCATTAAGATACACATGTGAGATTGAAATCAGAAATCTAATTTTTTATTTAAATTCATTCTCATGAGATACAAAACATAATTCTCTTTACAAACCCCTATGAGGATGGGGACCAAAGTAAGACTTAGAAGTCTCTAATGAGCACCATACAAAAAGACTCAGACAAGAAAAAAAAACTAAAGCTAAAGATCTGTATCAACTTGCCATAAAAATGTTGTCACTTGACTCTGCAAAATATTCTTTATCAGTCATGAAATCTAATCCACTAACAAACAAGAACACATAGGTTGCTAAAGATAGATCATACACCTTTAGAAACAAGCTGTTGAAAGATATGATTTAGTTTCAAATCTTGCTCCCTTCAATAAGACCCTGTTGTCATCAAGATGGTTTATCATTCTAGTAAACTCATAATGAATGAAGAAAATAATTATCTCACAAGTATAGAGAAGAGAATATATTATAATTTCCCCTTCTTTTCTCTCTCCCTTTTCTCTCTTCTTCTGATTGATCTTTTATCCTTTCCCAATAAGTTATGGTAGTTCAACTACCTTTCTTTTGTTAAGCTTAGTTAGCTTAACTAATAAGTTGAGACAAATAAATAATAATACATAAATAAGGGTCTATTTAAATAATAACTAAATAGGTGTGTTACACATTATTTTGGTCACTCTAGTGGTGTCTCTACAGTCATGTGTTCAAGCTCCCACAAGGAATTTTTGCCTGAGAAAAGTGACTGTTGTCTTCCTCTACAAAACATATTTTTATAGTGAGTTCGTAGGCTGCATATGGTGTAGGGTGCGAGAATATCGATTCTTGCAGGAAACCCTATACCTAGACTGCGAGGTGTTCACAGTCTGCTCTATAGGTAGGGTACGAACCTGTTTTGAAGCTTGAAAGGAAKAAGAAGTTGTGAAGGTTCTAGAAGAGTATCTTCTAGAAAATGAGTTGGMATTCACATGATTGGAATCCTACTGACTTCTCAGATTTAGTGGGATCATCCTCATCCATTTAACCATATCTCCTTCTCCTATATATTGAAAGGTTTCTCATGGAAAAGGTTAAGCAAGATTGAATGAAGAATTGGTGAAAGAATTGTGTGAAKAAMTCTGYTTGGATAGAAGYTTGAAGACTCTATTTGRTCTATCRAGTKGTAYTRGATCTTYTTCATGMAARYGTAGAGMAAGTGTGTGTGTSTCGGWACCAARGGTCACTGAAAGGARKCTTGHDACATCAAGGYGATCYRDTTGTATCTTCTACTTTCATTTAATATAATAYARYGRCATGTCCCTTTCCCATAAAATCACTCTTATTTTATTGCATAACTCCTTGATCATATGCATAGGTTGACATTGAATATACTTTGATATCTTCACTTTGGTTGGTTTGTGTTGTCTTGGACCTGATTTCACAAGAGCACTGGAGCAAAGTAGGAACAAAAGAGACCTAAGGAAGCAATATAAAGGTATATCACTCATTCCTTCTCAGTAGTATATTCAATGACTGCAACTTAGAGAAAGAGTCATGTCCCATCCTATTTTGTTCTATATCCAGGTGGATCTAGGGAGATCTGTTAGTGTCCGCACCTATCAATTTATTCAGTAACAAAATTGGCGACTCCGCTGGGGATACAACCCATTTTGGTGGTTTTTTCTTTGACATTTGGTCTTGACCTACCCTTTTTCATTCCCAATCAATCTCTGAGTCTTTAGGAGATCCTTACAGACTCCCTAGATCCAAAAGTTTACTCAAAAGTTCTATCCTTTTTCCAAAATTTTCTTGATTACAAACCTTCTCACACTGTACCTTTCTGTGGCCTACAAGAATCACTGAAGTTTGCACCCTAGTGTTCAGTTCAATGCAACCTTCTTACACCTTGCCTGTGTCTAGGCTACGAGAATCCATAATTCTCACACTGTACCCCACCGCTAGACTGCAAAATCACTTGTAAAAACTTCGGATTAGGTCATTTTGTGTCTTCAGATGCCCAAATTTGTTTGTGTGTCTGGGAAGAACTTCTCTGGCCAGTGATTGACTGTTTCTTTACTTCAAATCTTGTGAATGATTAGTTTTCAGAAATTAAAAACTCTTCTTGATCATTTTTTCTCAATTTTTACCTCTTGGTCTTTTCTTAACAAGGGTATAATCTCCGATTCTAAAATCTGAGTGCTTGTTTGGTCGGGAGCCTTTGATTGGATTAAAAGTTGAGATTAATTGTCCTTTTCAATTTCTTATTACTTGGAAAATTGTTACCCATGTGCATTTGAAGAGATTGGTCTTGTCAGTTTGTTATTTTTATCTTCATTGAAAGATTGATTTGGGTGTTTGTTGAGTATTTCATTTTCATTGGTTGATTACTTTTTCTTAGTTTCATCCCTGTTGCTTGGTTTCTAATAAAAAATTTAAGACTTTTTTTCTTTTTTTAAGCAACCATTTATTTGAAAAATATTGGCATTCAAATATTGAAAGAGAACGAATAGGGAATTTGCATTGTTCATGATTGTTTGATATTACATTTCACGAAATATCGTACATTGTAGTTTGCATTGTTCCATAAAACTCCTCTTTCCCTCCTATAGATATAATTCATCGAACGAAAATTTGTATTATTCATCCCTATTTATGCATTGTTTAGTTAGAGTCTTACACAACACTAGTTTCATTTATGTCTCCTTTTTGCGTAACAACAACCTTTAATAATATTGCGCAACTTTAAAATTCAACTAGTAACTTTTTCTAGGGATCTTTTGCACCAACATTAGCTAGGCTAGAGATTTGGAATAGGCAGTGAGACACACTCTCCAAAGCACAAAACACACAATAGTATCTTGTGATAAGAAGTTTCAAATTCCATTTACAGCATTTTGTTTTGGGAAGCCCTTCTCACACAAGGGTCAAACTTGGGGTCGCATTGAGATTGACAGAGTTACTCACCCTGCTTTGTTGATCTTGGTGTAGAGATTGCACCTATTACAGGGGTCACTTGAAGGTATACCCACAATGCTGAGTGGAAGCCTCTCAAGTTGATTTCGGGATAGATACCCTACCCTTGCGTGTGGATCGGACTGTCAACTGTTTCCCCAAGCATCATTGTTGTTTGTGGTAACCTTAGTAGCCTATCTTCTTAGGGTCTTACACAAGGTGACTGTGCAGGGGTAAGTCTCCATAGTACCTGGAATCAACGTTGGCCAAACTCACTTGGGATCCTTGGAGGGTATACCCACGATTATGTGTGGGAGCTTGCACCAGGGTGTAAGTCCATTAAGTAGGTCGTCAACGTAACTTTTCCACCCTCGCTCAACCCCTTCTTATCTCGTCGTCACGACGTTGGATTTTATCACCAACTAGTGACTTCGGAATTAGAAGGTCTTGTTTGCTTGGTTTTTCTTCCTAGATTTTATTAGCGCATGCTATTTGTTTACCCAAGTTGGCCATAGAATTTCTTTCGTAAGATTTTAACTCGATCACAATTGAACCTCCATGCCATTCACATAGAATGCAAGGCCTACCCCCAGAAGATCTAGAAGGTTCTCAAACCTTGCCTACCAACTCACTAAAGGGCTCTCCTCAATAGAGTGAAGTCCAAGAAATTGCCACTCCACAAGTGGAAAGAACTAACTCTTTAGAATGGTTCTGAATTACCAATTCTCAGGAGGACTTTCGACTTCCTCCCGAATCTGAAAGACATATTGTTCGAGTGAATTCTTCTAGAGAAATATTTGTTGAGTCTTCTGGATTACCAATCGGACCTTTCACAGGACCCGAGGGTCAAGATCCTTTTTGGACTACTGGCATTTTTAGACGGGATCTCTTTGGCTCAGGAGTAGGCRTTGATATCACTGTCACACCTGAGCTTCCYGAAACATCYRATCCAGACACAATGCCTTTTACTACTGCCTATTATTTTCCTAGTTCAGACGCTCCACCAACCGACCACATCTTGACTATCCCCTTACAAATGGTCCATTACACAATGGTTCYAKATACTATGCGTCCTCACATCGRGATTACGGTGGGTAGCCAAGCTCCCATTGGCACGCCTCTTTCACCTAGATTCACCCCAACACTTCACCCTGGATATCATGCRYTGAATTCTTCTATTCCCARTCTTACACAAATTCCATCCGAGACTCCTAGCATTTCCACTCCTTTTGGGCACYATCTCAATACCGGTTTCGTTCCGACACTTCCTCAACCCCCTTTCATAGGACCTCTTCCATCCTCTATTGGAGGCACTGACCCTAGTGGYACCATCCCATCTTTCACACCTAATTACCAGATTCCTATTGGTGGACAATTTCACCAAGGAGGCCAAACCCAATCCCCTTTTGYAGGAAAAATCCCAATTGGGATGCAACCCTTGATTGGAGGGAAACCCCCACCTACCCCACCCTATGGAAAAAACATACCTCCATCCTTGGCCCAGTATTCAAACTATATTATTCAAAATAATCCTCACTCGACTRGGGGCAACAAMCTCAAGYTAGCTCCTTCATACCCCCTAGTACAGACCAACCATATCTAGGCACGTCCAATCCTATTTGGGGCTTGAACGCTCAACGCCACCCCCCTATTCAAGGGAACAACCCCAACCAGTACAACCCTATATATTACTTGCCTCCACACCCACAACAGAATCTGCCCAGATCTTCACATTATATGCAAACTGCTTATGGTCCCACTAGTCTACCAATGGGAATCCCTCCCCAAAGTCACTAGTACTCACATGTGAATAGGCAGTTACCCTTCTTAGCCACCCTAGACCTCCCTGATCTGTCGATAATTTTAAATGATCCGATCCGTCACTCTTCTCAATGGCCTGCCATACCGACCAAACTACCATCCAACATTCCTAAATTCGATGGTAAACAAGGAGAGGACCCGAACAATCATGTAATGACTTTTCACCTTTGGTGTTCATCCAACTCCTTGATGGATGACTCTATTCATTTATGCCTTTTTCAGCGAACTCTCACAGGTTCTGCCATGAAGTGGTATATAGAATTACCACGAGGCTTCTTCACCAACTTCAACACCCTCGCTATGGCTTTCCTCACCCACTACCACTTACTGATTCGTTACGAAATGGGAACCGAAATTTTGAGTTCTTTCAAACAAACCAAAGCCACTCATATCTCTGATCACATTCATGAGTGGCAACGGAGACGACGTCTCATCAAACTCAAACTTCTCGATCAGTTGCTGGCAGAGTGGTTCATGAAATCATTCATGAACAACATCACTCGTGACATCGCTATGGGTGGAGTTGTCACAGAAGAACATGCAATCAGTCGTGCTTAATACCTCGACATCGTTTACTCACAAATGGGTACTCTTTATGACTTATTCCCTGATGCACCTCATCCTTCTACTTCTACTACTTCAACTACTCCTGCTGCTTCTCATGCAGCTAACGGTGTGATTGGCACTTTCCATGCCCAACCCCATTCTCTCCAAGCCTCTAGAAACAACCCCAAATCAGTTGCTTCTAATGTTCAAAATGCTTCGTCTCCTACCCCTACCACTAGCAAGACTTCTGAGGTGAACTCTGCTCAATCTACCCTCACCAGAAAAAATAAATCCAAAAAAGGGAAGGGTAAGAACAAGGAGGATAAAAATAATCCGCAATCTGAGAAGACCAAAACACAACCTGTTGACGATAAGGATAAGCGCAAGCCCTGATACCCTTGTCTTATCTGTGGTGATGATCACCACACTACGGATTGTCCAAGATGAGCCGAGGTTACTAAGTTCCTTCAAGGAACCTCGAAACCGCCTACTCCGGCTGTGTTTTCACAACCCTTCCCTTCTCAGCAACAGGTCCAATTGGTCATTCATGACCAACCTTCCCCCTCCACTACATCCTATGTCTTAATGTGTACAAGTGATTCAAATAAAAATGACATCACACTTACCACTTGAGCCAAAGATTAATCTTCCTCCAAAGAGAAGGTTGATGAAATACCTCCTTCA
Organism: Picea mariana; assembly: GCA_032191745.1. Classification (NCBI taxonomy): domain Eukaryota; kingdom Viridiplantae; phylum Streptophyta; class Pinopsida; order Pinales; family Pinaceae; genus Picea; species Picea mariana. Next base: position 47,253 of record JASDQU010306292.1, read on the forward strand.
TTGGTCCAACCATCTCCCACGACTCCACCTACCAATGGTCCTCTTCATCTTGAACGACCAAGCCTAGAAACAATTCTTCGCCCTCCCCCAAAGGGTGTTGTCCAAAATTTTTCTTTCAATCCTCATGCACATGGTTCCCAGAACTATAGTATTGTCGAATATCTGGCCCAAGAACCGTTTGCGATGTCATCCCTTGAAGTCCTTCAGAGTTGTCCTATACAATGGAAGGCACTATTGAAAGCTATTGGTGGAATCGGCCCTACTGATACAAGTTTAATAATTTTTTACTTTGAAGATCACATTCCATGGTTACCCCCTCAACTCGCATTGCAAATACAATTTATTGTCTATGAAAAGAACATTTGTAGAACAGTTATTAATGAGGGTGCCTCAATGTGTGTCATGTCTATTACCTGCTGGAAAGCCATCGACTCTCGTCCTTTAACTGAATCCCACAACACACTCAAAGTCTTCAATGGCTCTGGTTTTAAGCCTTATGGTGTCCTCCCTTCCTTGCCGATTACGTTAGAAGGAAAAACAGTCAACGTTGAAGTGGAGGTATTTGACTCTCCTCTCGATTACAACTTTCTACTTGGCCATAGCTGGATCGATTCCATGCATGTAGTTGTGTCCACTCTTTTTTGTGTCATACATTTTCCACAACAAGGAAAAGTCATTATGGTGGACCAATTGGCCTTCTTCAACTCTGATACATGTACCAACAACATCCCTTTCATTGCAAAACCCCCCCTGGATATGAGAACGTCGATGTGGGTCTTCTTAAAGATTCCTCTTTGATGGGTACTTTCCCCATTCCACCACCCGATGTTCCACATCTGTTTTTCGCCTTGATCAACATGATTTCCACCTCTGTTCATGAAACCCCTATGTCTTATGACCCATGGATAGTACCCAACCTCGGTGATCATCTTCATTATGGCGACCAAATGCCTTTGAGTTCGGTCGAATCTGCTTATCAAGCCATTCAATCGGCAACCCCTTCTACCCCCTC
>JASDQU010306292.1:90354-101680 GCA_032191745.1 Picea mariana
TCACTAATAGATAACATGTCATAAAGTGGGATTTGAAACCAAGTTGAAGAGGAAACAACTTTTCCCCCAACCACCTAAACTACACTGAATTGACATATTTAACATGATACTTACTAGTACCATGAAACATTTACAATAAATATTCAAAAGTTACAAAATGAAAATTGGTTTAAAAAGGACCATTGCATGATTATCAAGGTATAAGGACATATTGTTCTGTATTTGAAGTTGTCAATGTTAAATCATGATGTAAGGCATCCTTGTAAATAACAAGTAAAGTTCAATTTATCATATGCCACATATATATATATTTTTGATATTCCACTGAGGTTATTACTTTGAAAAGTTTGGTGGATAAACCCTTTTCTAAAATAGGGACATTCTAAGAATACAATTCAAACAAGGCAAAGGAAATAATGTATGGTTTCTGCACAATAAGATTTAGTTGAAGATACTACTGGAAATCCAAAAACAATATGGCCTAGTCTTAAAAGTGCCAACATGAAATTTCATTTAGATTTTACCGAGAAACCATTAGTAATATAATGAATCAAATACAAAATGTGAGAAATTTTGAATTGAGGCTTATATCGAAGGTTAAAAAATGTTTTCTCTAAGGGCAACAAGTGCGAGGGGGGGATCTTCAAGATCCTAGAGGAAATAACATATCATACTATGCTTGGGGACTGAGAAAAGTTTCAAATAACATCATTGAGGCTCATTATGTGTGGAAAGGAGTATTCATTGCGAGAGAAGAAAGGATTACTAAAATAGTGATATTAGGAGACTCGATGGTCGTGATTTGGGAAATAATCGATAGGTTGGAGACATGGAACAATGCTCTCGATACACTAATTTCTCGAATTCGCATCATCCTCTCAGGATTTGAAGAAGTGCCAATCTACCATATCAAATGTGAGTTCAATTCCAAGTTGGATTATTGGGAAAAAATTGGATCAAATTTGAATTATGAAACTTATATTAAAAATGGAATCCAGGAATTCCTCCCCACACCTTAATTCGATATGCAAGTCACACATTTAATGACTCGGGAAAATTAGAGGTAGTCAACGACATGTGGCAGTGAAGATGGATTTCCTGCACATATGGAAGATATTGGTGATGGTGTGGTAAATCAATGTGGAGAGTGTGAGGAGGAATTCAAATGTGAGAAACATATGTTCATGGATTTTGTTGGAAATTCGGGAGTTGCGGCTTTGTGGTATTCATTAGAAGGTTTGTATGTTTGAATCCATTCTTTTGCAGTTGGATGATGTTGGTTTAGGGTGGTAGCACTCATCATCTCTCCTTCAATGCTAGTTTTTCTCTTGACTCCAACCAAGCTTCTCTTGGTCATCAGGTTTGTCCTTATTGTGTCTATCTCTAAAGGAAATTCCTCTTCTACTATTTTATTTTTGAATATTGGTGTTTCCCCCTTCCTTTCTATCTTCTTCAAAGTTATAATTGGGGATATTTTTCTTGGGGCTGTGTGGTTTGGGGTTCCTCGATATGGTTTTCTCTTGTCAGGTATGGATTCCAATTGGGTTGAAGTAAAGAAAATTCTCCACCATCATGAAGACATCACACAAACAAACAATAATTCTCTTCGACACATTTATGCAAAGATGGAAGACATGGATTAAGATATTGTTCTCAAAACAACAAACATTATTAACCTTATCTCAATTCAGATACAGAGAATTGAAGCTTTGTAAATTGAATGTCACTATCTCTGATATTTGGTTATACCCCACCACTCAAAATCTTCCTCACTAGCTTCAATCAATCAAGGTAAGGTGATTTCTCATCATGGAGAAAAAATGGAGGAAGAAATTGGGGGTCATGATATAGTTCCTATGGATGTTGAAGAAGGCTTTCATCCACCTACTGGAGGGAAATAAATACATGATAATGAGTCTTTCCAAAAGTAAATATTTTTCAAAGTAATTTTGTTGTTGGGTCAGTTTGTTAAGGAATTAACCAATTGAATTATATGGAATCTTTTGCTTTAGTTGTAGGAAACTTATCAAACCAAGAGCCAAATTTTACATCTATGCATGAATCCGTTGTTTGTTTCGACACAAACCTTATATATATTATTGCAATATATAATACAAATTTTAGTTTCATCTAAAAAAATATTCTTTCTCTAAAGAGAAACAAAAACTATGCTTAGGGATAAAAAAAAGGAAAGAGACAATAAAAACATCATAGGGAAGTGGGAAAACCACACACTACCATTTTTTGCAAGGGTAGGAAACATACTTGTCAATGTCATTGGTTGTTGCAATAAGGGAACGATATGATCCTCAAAGAGAAAATCATGAAGGTATCTAGAGCATAAACTTGAAAATAAATCGTGAACAAAAGAATATTATGTTACTAGCGTTCCTTATAAATTCATAATTGTGAAACCCTTACATATGTCATGAATATATATGGGGCTAAAATATGTTGAGTTGATAAAGCTGCAAAGAGATAGGGGATAGGTCAAAACACAAAGATCTAGGACATGGGTGTCTGGGATGCTCAATTTTTGTCCACTGAAAGGATATTTTGCAGATATGACTGTGAAGATTAGATTCCCCAACCAAGGGAAACATGGGTTTCTTTTCCAATAAAAAATGCCATCGACTGCGATGCAAAAAAACTACATACTTGTTGGAAATCAAAAGGTACTTTATAGAATTACCAAATGAATAAAGAATGATTTGGGTTGATAATACACATACAAAAACAGGTTCCCCAATGAACAATGGCTTGGCCTTGTTGGGGTGCAAGTATTGGAAGTTGACTGATGGAGGGTAGGGGCCCTATTGGTAGGTTTTTGTATTAGGTAAATGGGTGAAAGATGAATTTTCAGATGGTCAAATGATGTTGGATGAGATGGAGGCATAATGAAAATGAGGAGGTGCATTTAATGTAACCAGAACAAGGTGATTTGGGAGTCCAAAATGGGAAGGTTAGCAATTTCATGAGAAGAAGCATGAGGTTCGTTCTCTGAAATGAAAGACTATCAAGACTCCCGATATCAAGGGGTAAGAATGACATGAGTGTCAATTTTCCAATGGGGAAATATCTATGGGACAACTCATGTAGGTGATAATGCTACCGATTGAAAGTACCAAAATACAACAAAGGTGAAGGTACCGTAGATCCAAGTATTGTGATCCTAAAGGTGGATGCTAGAGTGTGTAACCGAGAAATATAATTGTTCATAGAGGGGTTAATTACATGTTAATTTAAAACATATATCTGAAGGGGCCATATGAGGGAGAAAAACGTATGGGATATGATTCTTCTTAACAAGTACCCGCACACAATAAACCAAATACTCGATGTGAAAAATATATGATGATAAATAAAACATGACAAACATTTGATAAAAATGATGGCATACTCATCATGATGGATTGAGATAGTTTCCCATTTCTAGGAATTTAGTAGAACCATTCTTAGTGAGCATGTGTACTTATGCCTTGGGGCTTGGTGATGGCTCCTCGGGTCATATGAATGACATGAAAAATCGATGATACCAATGTGTAGATGGGAGTGTTAGGATTGTGTTGTCATGAACAATGTGAAAAATAGAGCTCCTGATCTCATGTACGGGGGTTCATAAGTTTGGGAGCTGGGAGTTTATATAGACATGGGGCCCACAATGCCACCTCATTTATACTTCCATTGTTTGAGATCTAGTACACTATGTGGAAACTTTTGTGATCTTTGAGAGATCATGGGTGATTGGATTCAACCACTTAGAGATCCCAATAAGTGATCGACACCTCCCACATTTTTTTAATTTTTATGTTTTTGGGATGGGGGTCGTACGAAGGGCCATACGAGCGTATTTATGAGTGGGTAGGATTTTTCATGGGGGATTGGAATATACTTTCACGGGTCTGCACGTGTATAATTTATTCTCTCATGCACTGTGCATAGGAGAAACTGAAAATATCACATAGAGGGTTGCATGACTGTGTCAATTATTCCTGTGCAACTTGGCATGACTATTAGGTCAACAATCACATAGGCTTGAGCAAATGCTAATGACACTGTCGTTCAAGACTATGTGACTATTGAATGTAAAACTACACAACTATTGTGATGTTGTATGATTTATATTTGCACATACCAACACAATTGTATCTAGAACAATCACAAAGATGTGTGTGACTATCCTATGTATAGCCTCGTTGATGTGTAGGAGTTACTTTTTGATATTTTTTTAGGGTTTCCACTTTTCAGTATGTCAATTCATTGGAGAGAGGGTAATTGGGAGTGTCTCTGGGATATGTGCATCTGTCAGTAGCTAGAGGGTTTTGGTTTGTTGATTTTTTTTTTATTTTTCTCCTGTGAGGTCACATGAGGAGCTATTGAGATTTTTTATTGGGATGTGGAGGCCCAACTTGAAATCCTTCATGGTTCATGGACAAGAGGTTTGATTTTCAACTGATGTGGAGATTTTTATTGGATAAATTGGTGAATGCGGACATAAAATAATCTCCCCAGATCCACCTATATCTAGAACAAAACAAGACAGGACATGGCGCTTTCCCTAAGTTACAATCATTGAATTTACTACCAAAGAAGGAATCGATGACATACCCTTGAATCTCACTTCCTTATATATTTTTTGTCCCTGCTTAGCTCCGGTGCTCTTGTGCAATCAGATATGCAATGAAAAAAACCAACCAAAGTGAAAGCAACAATAGTAGATTCAATGAAAACCTAAACATGTGATCAAGGAGTAATGTAATCAAATGCTAATGATTTTATGGGAAGTAAACATGCCACTATATTATATAATGTGGAAGAAAGATACAACCAGATGCCTTGATGTCATTAGGTTCCTTCCAACAGTTCCTTGCTTCCCACACACTTTTTTCTCCAATGGATTATGAGACTGTGTATCTAATAGCTACTCACAATCTATCTTGACAAAGCAAATCTCAAAGCCAACATAAATTTCCCAAACTTAATCCAACTAGCTTTCTCCATGAGAGTTCCTCTCCTTTTATAAGTTGAATAGGATAAGGTGAGGATGTTAGGATGATCCCACTAAATCATGAAAATGAGTAAGATCCAAACCATTCGGAGGTCACCTCACCATAGAAGATTCTCCTTCTAGAATCATTGAGAAGACGCTCGTTTTTCCCACATATGAAGGCCGCTGCACCCTAACTATAGTGCAACCTACAGAAACTCCGCAACCTAGCTATAGTAAAACCTATGGAAATCAGGCATTTCTGCACCCTGTGTATATAGAATCCTGTGGAAATCCTCCTTAATAGAATTCTTACAAAGGAAAATATAACTTCTTCTCTGAGGGAAAGTTCTTCTCCCTTCTTTCTTCAGGAATTTAGGCCACTGACCCCTCTGAAGGAAACATATAGGTTTACATCATTAACGGTCATAAGGGTGACAAAAATAATGTGTAACAGAGATGTTTACATGGGCGCAGGTGATGTGTGTATGTATGGTGTCCTAGTTCGATGAATGTGTTGTGATGAGATCTGGTGATTTCACGTTTTTTTCCGTGCTCTGTAGATTTTTCCTAGAGAGGGAAGTATTACTACGGCCCCAGGTGATCTTGGAGAAGCTTCCCATTTGTGAATTGTGGTTCATATGGAGGACACATATCTTGTCTTTCCACATAGGTGGGGAGGTGAGCCATTAGTTTACTATAGAATTTGAGTGTATATGAAGGTCACTGACTCATATCATCCTAGAGTATCCATACGTTGCTATAGACTATCAATGGGATCCATACATGGATTTTCCTCTTGGGGAGGCGTGGGAACATCGAGGTGAGTCTTTGTGTACATGTTGTTGTATTTTAATGAATTTTGGTTTAATTTATATGCATAGTACTGATTGATTACTTATGCATTTTTGTTTGCAGATGTTGGGTCGAGGGGGAGAGAGGTGGATTTTTCCTGTTTTGAGGCATGAGAGGCTCATGATGATGAGGAAAGGGCTAGGAGTCACCATCATTGGGATGATCCTGGGGAGGGTCTAGCTTATGCACCGGTTGGAGATGATATTGCATATTTGGTACGCGAGATGGATACCTTACGACAAAGGTTCGAACAAGTGCTTTGTGGTGTTCCTGAGGTATGTTGGCCTCACATCCATGATGACGAGGTCCTAGAGAAGTATGTGGGGGGAGGCTCTAGTGGTAGGATTTGGTGCACTATGATGTTGTGTTCGACATGATTGTGATCTAGAGGAGGGGTCTGCCTAGATGGCCAAGGGCCACCTACATACCCTCATGTCAGAGAGATTTTAGAGTTAGAAAAACCATAAGTTCCTAATGTTATGTATGCTCTTGTTCCACACCCTTATTTTACTAATTATGTGTAGGGGATGTTGTTATATAAATCGGTAGGTGCAGACACTAACTAATCTCCGTAGATCCATCTAGATCTAGAACAAAACACACCAGAACATGATACTTTCCTTAAGTTTTAAATATTGAATTTACTAACTAAAGAGGGATAGGTGACATACCATTTAAACGCCGCTTCCTCTCGCCATCACCATCGTAGCTCNTGCAAAAGAACGCAACCAACCAAAGTGATAGTAATAGCATAAACTCAATATAAACCTATGTATGTGATCAAGGAATCATACAATAAAACACAACAAGATTTATAGGAAAGAATCATATTACTGTATCATATTAAATGTGAAGGAGAGATTACAACCATGGCCTTGATGTTGTATGGTCCCTTCCAACTGTCCTTCATTCCCCACACACTTCCACTGCAAGAATTCTGAGAGCATAGATCTGATAATATTCATAATCTATCTTGACAAAATGGCTTATCTATCCAAGCTAACAATCTCCAAAGCTCAATCCAATCCAAGCTAATCCCAAAAGCTCCAAACTCAAAAGCTAATCTCATCCAAGCCAAATTTTTCCATGAGATCTCCTCTCCTTTTATAAGTTGAAGACGATAAGGTGAGTAGGTTAGGATGATCCCACCAGATCATGAAAGTAAGTAAGATCCAAACCATTCAGATGCCACCTCACCATGGAAGTTTCTTCTTCTAGAAGCATCTAGAAGATGCTCGTTTTTCCCACGTACGAGCATTCTCGCACCCTTCTTATAGAGCAACTTGCGAACATCTCGCAACCCAAATATGGTGCAGCTTGTGAGAATCATGCATTCTCACACCCTGCCTATATAGCAACATGTGAACATCCTCTTTAATAGGGTTTTTACAAAGGGTAATGCAACTTGTTTTCTCAGGAAAAGTTCTTCTCTCTTCTTTCTTCAGGAACTCAGGCCACTGACCCCTCTGAAGGCAACAGATAGGTTTACATCAATAACAGTCATAGGGATGAAGAAAATAATGTGTAACAGAGAGCCCCCCAAAGTATGAAGTTAGAATAGAGTGATAGCTGANATAAAATAGTACAAATTGAAAATACTCCAACACAACCTGAATCTGTTAGAAAAGATCCCGAGTCTTCATCTCCACCACTCTATAGTACAAATCTAACCATGCGAATACATATGTCGAAGTCGAACATGGTAGAAACCACTTGATTACCGGTCATTAGTGTATACCATTAACAAGTGCGAGGGAAATCACCATTAATGTCAATGACTCCCAAGGTACACTAGTACAATCCAACGAATGTGAATCAATGAGCTGAGGTCGAACACTCGACGAAATATCTCGATTAGGGGTCGATAATGAAAACCCACTGTCAAAAGTGAGGAAACCTGCCATTGAGGCATGCAAGTTCCAAGGTACCAATTGGTTTCTAAGTCTAATTCCTGGATAATGAGTTGAAGTCGACAGGAAAAGACTTGTCACAGGAGAGCCTTAATATATCCCACATCAATGACATGAAATAGGTAACAAGATTTGAAGTGGATCAGAGTAACAAGTGATTTAGGACTGACTTAGGGATGGCCGACGCAATAGAAGGCTTAAGCACTGCAGAAATGGCCGACACAATAGACGACTTTCAGGGTTGAACTTTTCTTTGAACATATTGACGACACGACAAATGTCTTGGAAAAACTGACTCAACAACAGGGATCACATACCAATTTATAATCTTATAAAGGGGTATGATCAAGAGACAAGTGGATTTTCCAACTTAGACACAAAGTGAGTGAAAGGGTGTCATGTTCAAAAGTGACTCTTCCACAGAATACAGGTTTAGATACATTTCTTTCCCAATTTTTCCCCCACCATTTCTGGCGAGTACCTCTTTATTTTTATGCAAGCTTGAGGAGGATAACATATTCTTGTAATGTAATCTCATCCTTTGGACGAGTCCCTCAGAGTATGTTTAACGAACCCTAGGAAGGAGTGGTTTGGTCCCACATGGGCCTTTCAATGTTTGTTTTATGAGTCCAAAGAAAGAAAACTCAGGGGTTTTTCATGTTTTGAGAGTCTGAAAAACACTTAAAGAGAACTCTCCCAGTTCCTTTTTCGTAAATTAGCTCAATGAGACCGAAAAAGTGATAAACTATCTCTCACCGAACGTTTTCTTCAAATGCTTTTACGAGTGTGAAAATAACAAGATCGCTTGAAAATCTTTTCATATTTAGAGAGTCTGAAAAGAGATTAAAGGGAACTTCAGGGGGTTCCTTTTTTGTATAACCTTTACGAGTCCGAAAAAGTGATAAAAGTATACTCGGTTACATTCTCATTGATTTACGAGCACAAGAAAGAACAAAGACTAAGATCGACAACTTATTCTCATGTATTTACGAGCATGAGAAAGAACAAAGACTAATCTCGGGATTGTTTTCATTTTTACACAAGATTTAAAACAAAACAAAACTATGCTTGGACCTGGTTTTATTTTTTACACAAGCTTGAACTAGAGCAAACTATGCTTGAGGTAAGTGGTTTCATTTTTACACAAGCTTGAACCATAGAAAACTATGCTTGTGACTTCGCAACGCATAACACAGGGATGGTTGGTACTTATCCCCTAGCTTAAGAAGCTAGAAGTTTAACTTCAGCATGAAGTCCAGAGGCTGAAGCCAAATGCCCCCCAAACATTGTTTCATCCAACTGCAAAGGTGAATGAAATGAAGCTTCAAATACTAGACGAGGGACTTGACTCGAATAGAGAGGGGGAAAACTATTTCATTTTTTAACGAGCGTGATACAGAAACAAGAACTATGCTCGTAACCTCTATTTCTTTTTTTAACGAGGTTGCCACAGAGATGAAAAAACTATCCTCGTAAGTGGTTTCATTTTTTAACGAGCTTGAAATCAGAAAACCATGCTCAAGTCTGGTTTCATTTTTTAATGAGCTTGAAATCAGAAAATCATTCTCATATACCTCTATTTCATTTTTTAATGAGGTTGCCACAGAGATGCAAAAACTATCCTCGATGTCTTCTTGATCATGGATTCCAAGAGGACAATGCTCCGGAAGGACACCATCTCAAGGGACAAAACTCGGTCATGGCTTCCAAGAGGTCTTTGCTGGAAGGAAGAAACACACTCTGGAAGGAAACCATGTCGAGGGTCGCGACAGGAGTAAATATATCAGGCTCTAACAACCCTATTGAAGATATCACCATGTCAACTACTAGATCTAAGTCATGAGAAGTTGAAGCCATGAGCGACAATGCCACATAATTGACCTATGGTTGGGTGATACCGTCTGCATATAAGAACCATTCAGGGAGGCAATCCAGGCGGGGTCAATGAATGCAAGTTGATCAACAGTCACAACCCATCCATCGTGAGGGTAAGATATCACATGAAAAAGAGTAGAAACAATATATTTCATGGCATAGACATAATCTCGCCCAAGGAGTAAAGAAAAATCCAAGGGGTCTTGGACAACCATGACATCCATAAAGACAGTTTTCCCTCCCAAAGTTACAGGAAACTGAGGAAGGGTCCCTAAAGGTTGACTGGTTCTTCTGTTAAAAGCTAATAAATTCTACGTAACCGGGGCAAGATGAGGACAACCCAAAGCTTGCCAAGCAAAAGAGGACAAAATGCTAACTGACGCACCTTCATCTATCAACGTCTGAGGAACGTCCCGACCAAAAACTTGCACTGTAATCTGGAAAGGAATGTGAGAGGGAAGACGAGGTCCAGTTAGCACATCCCAATTAAAAAGGATGGCCTCATTACTTGGAGGGGGTTTTATGGGAGAAGGAGGAATACCCACGGGCATGGTAGATTCTGTATCAACGAGAAAAACATGGGCAGTATCGGGTTTACTCTCTAGCGAGAAAGTAGGATTGACTGATGGAGAGATCAGATCGACCACTTGGGTTTCATTCTCCAAGGGGAGAATGGGGTCAATAGGTGAAAACGGATCGACCGCTTGGGTTTCACTCTCTAACGGGAGAGTGGGATCAACCGAGGATGGGATTGGATCAACCACTTTATTAACACTCTCTAAGGGAGAGTGGGATTGACTGAAGATGGGATCAGATCGACCACTTTGTCAACTGGTTCAATCAAGGATGTGACCAAATTGACGACATGATCAATCGGATTGATCGACGACGGGTCCAGGGTGATCATTCCATCAACTACAGGGGGGTTGAGAGAAAACTTATGATAAGCTAGAAGTTGAGGCTATGAAATAGTCATGTCTTCTAGTAATTTCGAGGCTTTGTCTATACGAGGGAAAAGGTGAGTTAGATTAATCCCTTTGCATAACATACAAAATAACTTGACTCTTCTTTTCTTCTTCCCAACGATATCATGACAAGTTGATGGGAGTTCATCAACATCTTGTTCATAGGATGATGATATGGGTTGGTCAGGGTGTGTAGACCATACTTATATAACCTTGGATAAACCAGGGCAATCCTTAAGAAGATGGCTACCCTTACAAAGCCTGCAAGGGTACTTGGGTTTACGAGTTGTTTGGGTGATCTTGACATCATCAACACTCCCAACATGATTAACAGTAACTGGTTGTTTTCCAACATGTTTTACAGTGGTTGGAGGTTTTGACCCTTGTTTATCTTTCTTCTTCTTAATCTTTCTTTTATTCTTCTTCTTATTCACCGAGTTACTAGCTTAGAACTTTCACTCGAGAAAGAAGATGAAACATAAGGCAAACTTGCAAGTGAAGAAGGCAAAGAAGACCTTATTGATGAACAAGGTGAAGGATCAACATGAGGTTGATGCTCTTGGGAGGAAGTGCTTACAACCGAAGCACTTACTGCATTCGGGATTACCTGAGTGGAAAACAACCATATCGATAATCCAATTGTGAGACCTGGAAGGCTCAAAGTAGCGATGTGAGGAGGACCAATGTTTTTGTAGGAAGGAAAAACAAAGGTTCCCCTAGAGCAGAGGTTCCTT
>JASDQU010306292.1:144384-159457 GCA_032191745.1 Picea mariana
TGGAAAGAAGGATTTCCAAAAAGAATTCATTCTTACACCTTACAACTACTTTGCATGGAAGGAGAAAAGATAAATACATCTATGAACCAGAGGATTTTATAGGTTAACCTTGAATACATATAGAAAATTGACATTATCCATAGACAATTCCAAGTATTTAAATCGCATGGAAGAAGCACTTGGAACAATTTGTAGTCTTATTTCTCCCAATATCGTTTTTCAATATCTTCTTGTAAGACTCCCAATGAAGCCTCGGCCACCTTGGAAGGGATCTTTGGAAAATAGGATGAGATGAGGGGACACATGATGGAGGTGGAATTTATCACATTGGATCCGAAAATCTTCGACAATATCCAATATTTCTTTACAAAATTCAAGGATTTACTGTCGCAACTCAAAGCTTGTGGGGTTGATAAATCTAAGGAGGAGAAAAAAATGGTTCTCACCATTCTCTCCAAACTTGGTCCTGAATTCTATGTATTCATATCCACATTCCATTCTTTAGATTCGCCTCTGGAGCCACTTGGAAGATGCCTTCTCTTAAGGAATTTATTGAATCCTTGACACAAGAGCAAAACAAGCTCATCAACATGGGAAAAATCAAAGGCCCAAAGGCGCATGCACTTACTGTGAAATATGGAAGCCAAAAATATTAGAAATATAAATATAAAGACAAAATTAAATCTCATGCTCATCCGAAGAAGGAAGGGTACAAAAAATCCTTCACTGATGCCTCCGGATCCAATGGAGAAAAGGGACGAAAAGGGGAGAAATGAACGTACTGTCACAAAGGATTTCATCCAGAATCTGCATGCATGCATGCAAAAGATAGATCTAATGTCTCAAATACTTCATAAAAACAACCTTGGAGATCACATCCCCGAGGGTTCCAAGAAGAAGAAGCCAAAACATTTGAATCCTAAGAAAGGAAATTCTAGCCATGCCACTCCTCTCCCAATGCTTGGATCACAGATTTAGGAGAATCACATCACATGGCTTACTCAAAAGAAGTATATTATTCATTGGATGCATGCAAAGGTCATCCTATTCTGATGGGGGACAACTCTTCAGTCGAAGTCACCAACAAAGGAAGGATTGAACTCACTAACGAAAGCTTCAAGAATGTGCTGCACGTTCCCAAAATTTTCGTCAACCTTCTCTCCATGTATCAGATGAAAAATTCCGGCACTGGAAATAAATTCATATTCACACCAAATTCCTTTGACATCTATGACACGAAAACCAACTCCAGGGTTGCTACCAGTGAGGTAAATCATCAGTCTAAATTGTATACTTTTTATGAATTCATTGAACCTAATTCTGCTTTACTCCTTACTCATGCTGATGAAAGTAGTAGGATATGGAATGAAAGGTTTGGACATTTGAATTTTAGATACATGAAAAAACTTAGAAAGAAAATATTGGTTGATGGTCTACTAGACATCCATTTCTCCAAGGGAGTATGCGAGGGATGTGTTCTCAGAAAACACCCTTAAGAGAAATTCGACAAAGGAAAGTCTCAAAGAGATTCTGCACCTTTAGATCTGATCCACAATGACCTTATGGGTCCTTTTATGCATTCATCCATTATAAAAGTGAGGTTTGTTCTCATTTTTGTTGATGATTTATCACGTTTTACATGGATCTACTTTCTCAGGCAAAAATCCGAGGTCTTTCAACACCTCAAAGATTTCAAAGCACTGGTTGAGACACAGTCTGGAAAGAAGATCAAAGTCCTCCTAAATGATAATGGGGGAGAGAATGTCAATCATGAGATCCATAATATTTTCTATGAGGTACTGATTCAGTTGCAACACACAGTTCCCTATACTCCGCAACAAAACTGAGTTGTTGAGTGGAAAACTAGATCTCTAAAAGAGATGGTATCTTTCATGTTGCATGCAAAGTCACTACCACAGATACTATGGAACAAAGAACTTAATTGTGCAACATACATCCAAAAAATATCTCCCCATAGATCTGTCAAGGATAAACCCCCTACAAGGCTTGGAGTAGCCTCAAACCAGAAGTAACCCACTTTCACATTTTTAGTTTACGTGCATGGGCCTAGATTCCCTTTGAAAAGAGGAAGACACTTGATCCACAAAGAACTGAGTGTATTTTTATTGGATACCCCAACGATGTGAAGGGATATAGGCTTCTTGATCTTTCCTCAACAACCGCATGTAGACACCTTCATTCTTGCATCTATCCGAGATGATGAGCATGCACATGCCGACTCGTCTTCAGATGAGAGTTCTGATTCAGAGGAATCAAATGATTCAGATTCAGAGTTAGGACAGTTAGATTCATAGTCAAAGAATCTATATGCAGTTCCAGAGATAGAGTAGAGGCCCAAGTGGGCACATACTACTCCTTAGGATGCAAGGTATCTCGTTAGTGATCCAGCCGACACTAGGAGGACTCGATCTGATTTTGAGGAGCCTCCTGTTGCACTCAATTCCACTAAACCATTTGCCTCCATGAATATTTTCTTGGTTTAGTATTCATATCCATAGTCTTATGGTGAGGCTACTAGAAATCCCTTTTGGGAATCTGCCATGTAGGAGGAGTAAAACTCCCTCCTCGAGAACTAGACTTGGGATCTGGTTCCCTTTCCTTCTGGGAGGAAACTTGTCATATGCAGATGGGTCTACAGGACCAAGAGTGCAACAAATGGACATATTAGTAGATACAAAGCCAGGCTTGTTTCCAAGATTTCAACAAGTGCATGGTTGTTGGCACAGGGGCATATTCAGGGCTCAATGCTACAACAACGCACCAACAAAACCCTAACTACTGGCCCTTTCAGAAACACCTGCGAAGCAGATGAAGTCTCACCCGAGGTAGAGGCAAGGGTGGTTGCAAGACTCCAGTGTCTGCAGCCTTAGCTGGGACACAGATATGTGCTTCTAATCACTTAACAGAGCACTGAACAGTTATATTTATCAATATTCAGTTCTTAGTTACATCGCAGTTAAACCCTAATCACAATATAGCTCAATGGTCAACCAGATATGGCATTTAACAACACTTATCACGATGGAACATATCATATCTAGTAGATTCAATCACTAAGCACATGTATATAAGTTAGATCTAACATCCATCCATATTATTAAGCACATAGCATTAACATATATATATATATATCATTCTTCTAGGTTAAAGCACTAAGAAATAAACACTTAAACAGATCAATCCATCGCATAGAGAAAAGAAACACAACATGTACGTGGTTCAACCCCACCTTGGGGCTACATCCACTAGCTCTTCTCTTCTTTATTATCTTGGTTCAAGCTTCTTATAGGCACAAAGAATCCAAGTTCCACTCCACGAGGACAACAGATCTACACACCTCGCTAGATCCTCCTTCCTTATGTTACAACACAAAGCCTTTCACAGTCTGTTACAACCACTTGCACTTAGCTCTGCAAGTCTCACATAGTATGCATGAAGCATCTACAATCCATACTTAGCACTTAGCCCAATATCACATAGATATGCTCTTCCTTAACACTTATCACAATTTACAAATGCTACCTCTTACATTGCCTAGACATCTATTTATACTTTACAAAATAGGCCTAAGCATGGGTAAAACCATGGGCCGACATCCCCATACCCGTTACATAATCACAAATCCCAAAAAGGGCCCTAAAAGGGGCTGATATCTTGCGATCTATACTTCATATTGTGATCTGCCTTCGATAGCCATTCGAAGTCCAAAAATTAGGTCAAACATGACCAAGAATCCTCAAAACCTTGTCAAGGGCCAACAGGCCCCCAACACTCACTTGTGACTCGTCCTGAGTCACTCTGGTCTGACTAGTTCTACTTCAAAAGAATCAAGCTTGGCTAGAGATACTTTGACTTGTTACTAAGCAACGACCTCCTTTTCAGTGAAATCTTGTATGACTGCTTCATTGATAGGTCCTTCGAGGCATTGTTTAGCTGCAGTGACAAATTTCTCCAATTCCGCTCCTCGGCCTTCGATTTTTGTGAATAGTTGGTAAAACTCATCCTGTATAGGTTGTAGCTGCTGAGTTACTTCCATAACTCTACTCTAAATAGTATGGACCCACTACTGGGTAGTGCGCTTCTCTTGGGATCGCTTCATTCTTTCCACAGATGAAAAGGGCTTTAACTGTGCCTGTATTGTCTCTACTTGATACTTCGCTTCCTAGAGATGTGACTCCAATGCCTTCAATTCTGGATGCTCAGTGATTTGTTCATATGTTTGGGAACTGCGATCACTCAGTTTCTTGCATTCCAGGGCAATGAATTTTATTATTTCAACCGCACTTCGAGTAGTTGCTTCCCTTTGGTCCCTTACATCCTGCAGGGTGTTAGGTACAWTGTAGAGCTCTAAATCTGTTATTCATTGCTGTAGCTGCTGGACAGCTTCTGCAAGCTACTCTACTTGATGCATGACTCGGTMTTCATCCTATAGCTATAATCCTACCACAGAGCGGAGGGCTCTGTTTATTGCTTCTTTTACTTCGAGCTGCTTTGCAAGCAACCATTCTTTCTCTTGCTGCATCTGTGCTTTCTCTGCTTCAAACTTGGCCTGGAGAGAAACCTTCTCTTGTTCTAYAATTTTGCATTGTTCTACGATGTCACCTTGTACTYGCTTCAAGGTTTGGGTAGCTTGTTCTACTTCTTCTTGTGCGTGACGAAGACGAGCTTTGACCGCATCAACTAATCGATGGATTTGGGCTAGCTCATCCACCAAATCTAGTTCTCCTGATGACAGGGGTGCAGTGGACACTGCACGACTAGACTGAAGGGCCTGTTGTACCCCTTAGAAATTGACCTTAAGTATGTCATACATTTCCTCCTGCTTAGCTTCTTGTTTCTCCACAATTTCTAGTGAAGCGTCATTGAGGGCTGCTATGATGAAGTGAAAGTCATCAGTAGTAAGCACGGTCTTCATCTTGGTCACAGTGGCTCTCAATTTCTTCTCAGAGGTTTCGGGGGAGAAACCTTTCTCTTCTTTAGGGGATCAATCTCATCTCTCAGCGGTGTTACCTTGGCTTTATTATGTTCAGCTCCTGTGCCATTTATTTCTTCCTCCTCACCCCCTTGGTCAGGTGATACTAAAGCAGTCTTTCCTGAGGCATTGCTTAGATCTTGGACCTCTTCAGTCTTCTTCATTTTTCTGGGTTTGGGTGTATCATGCACGGTTTCTGGGCTGTCAAGGTTGGACATCTCTGCAGGGTTTTCTAGAATAAGGAGGTCTATCGACCAGTCCTTTATGATCTCCTCAAGATCCTCTTTCGTGAGATTGTAGTACGATTGAAGCTACTCCTTATGTTCATCGGCTCACGATGTAAGGTAGATGAAGTTCTGATCTGTGTAGAACTTCATAAGAGGTCAGAATATCTATAAGGTGTTTGGAGTCATACAAGGTTCTGCTTCTATGGCTCTCTTTAGATGAAGGTAGTAGGTATGAAAAACAATGTTCGACTGCCATTGTTTGTTCATATCACTCGAGTACCAAAGGGTAGTGAACTTCACAGCAAGTGGTTAGAACGGTTCAATATCCAAAAGGTTGTACCTTTCGACATCTCCCAGGAAACAAAGGCGATAAGGATCAGGAGCCAGCTGAAGTGAAACTCGTAGCCTTGATCCCATGCTTCACGACAATCTAGCTCCAAGTGATTCACCAGGTACTTTGCCCAGTTCATCTGTAAATATTCTACGCACTTTCCCACAAGGTCAACAACAAAGCTTGTGACCTGCGTAGGTTTGTTGTTCCTTACTAACTTTCCTGCAATTAACTGACAGGCGAGGTGCACTGCGCCAAAGGCAGAGTGCAAGAGGAAGCAGAGATTGCGGGATCTCAACCCCTTTTAGGGCCCTTTTTGGGATTTGGGATTATGTAATGGGTATGGGGATGTTGTCCCATGGGGTTACCCATGTTTAGGCCTATTTTGTAAAGTATAAATATATGTCTAGGCAATGTATGAGGTAGCAATTGAAAATTGTGCTAAGTGATAAGGAAGAGCATATCTATGTGATATTGGGCTAAGTGATATGTATGGATTGTAGATGCTTTGTGCATACTGTGTGAGACTTGTAGAGATAAGTGCAAGTGGTTGTAACAAACTATGGAAGGCTTTGTGTTGTAACGCAAGGAAGGATGATCTAGCGAGGTGTGAAAATATCCTATCCTCTGTGGAGTGGAACTTGGATGCTCTGTTCCTATAAGAAGCTTGACCCAAGATAATTAATAAGAGAAGAGTTGGTGGATGTAGCCCTAGGGTGGGGGTGAAATACATACATGCAGTGTTGCTTTGCTCTGTGCGATGTATGGATGTGTTTACATGTTTATTGATTAGTGATTTAACCTAGATGAATGATATATAGATATGTTAATGCTATGTGCTTAATAATATGGATGGATGTTAGATATGACTTATATACATGTGCTTAGTGCTTGAATCTTCTAGATCTGATCTGTTCCGTCATGCTAAGTGTTGCTAGATGCTAGATTTGGTTGACCACTGCATTGTACTGTGATTAGGGATTAACTGTGATGTAACTAAGAAATGAATATTGATAAATATAACTGCTGAGTGCTCTGTTAAGTGATTAGAACCACATATATGTGTCCTAGCTAAGGTTGCAGACACTAGAGTCTTGCAACCACCCTTGCCTCTACCTCGGGTGAGACTTCATCTGTACCTGGAATAGGTACTTAAGTCTTTTGTGGGTCTTCTAATGTTATCCAACTTCGACATCCAAATATCTGGTTTGAAATAGGTTTGTTTGGTTCTCCTGTTCTTCAATCAAGTGTGTAATCCTCCTAGTCATGAAATCTTTCAACTCTTGCTTCTTTTGTTATAAGACTTCTTCTTCTTTCCTTACGGCCTGATATTTTTCAATCCACCGTTTTCCTAATAACATAGCAAATGGAGCGTTGTTCTCAATAAATTTAACAACTTCAAATTCTTCCTCTGTCGAAGTTCCATGAGCACTCATAGATATCCTTGTAAGTCTTCCACATAGGGTTATCAACTTTCCTCTGAATAATCCTATTCCTCCTAATGAAGGAATCATAATAGGCTTTCCTAGAATTTCCCAAGTTCTTTCGGTCATGATATTCACCTATGTTTCCTCATCCATAACACAATCAATGTTGAAGTCTCCTATTCTTACTTCAATGCATTCTTTTTCTTTGAAGATCTCTAATAAGATGATATGTCGGTGGTCATTCAGGGTTTCTTTCATCTGTAGCAATACTTTTTCTGATTCTTTCTGGGGTTTCGTCATAATCTCAATTGCTATATCTTTCTCATGGTCTTCTTGTCTCATATTCATCCTTTCAACCTTAGCAATCATTCTAGGGAAATCCAATACTTCATGGCCCATAGCTTTGCAACAGAGGAAACTAGGTCTTCTACCAGGGAATTCCTTAGACAGATGTCTTGGTCTTCTGCAATTGTAACAAAGAGTCAACCCTGTCTTTCTCTTAATTGATCCCCAACCTTTCCTATACTGCGCCCTAGGATCACAGTAGCTAACTTGCAAAAAATTCTTTCTAGGATCCTGTATCCATTTGTTAGTCCAAACATTCTCTCTATGCATAGGTATAACATATCTTTCACTATTCTTATCTTATCTAATCATATCAAATCTTCTTTCTTCTATCAATGCCCTAGTTTTCAAGCTAGGATAAATCTTATCAAACATACCTAGATCCATACTTTGGAAACAAAAATTTCCACTAATATTATCTTCAGCAGAGCATAAAGCTTCCAGATCTTAAAGCTTTTCACTATTCTTACCTTTATCAGAGCACAAAGCATTCAAATCTTACCTCTTTTCTTTAGATCAGACTTCTTTCTTTAGCATAGAGCTTCACAAATCAAGTAGAATACTATGCACTAGAGCGACTGATCTATGCACAAAGATTTCACAATTTTAGGTCAGGTCTTTGCACAAAGATTCTTTTTCCTCAGTTCCCAACAATCATAGTTTCAGGTCCCGACAATGGAACCATTTTTTGGATAGGGTCAGATCCAGGGTTCAAATCTACAACAACACACGAACAAAACTCTAACTACTGACCCTTTCGGAAACACCTGCGAAGTAGATGAAGTCTCACCCGAGGTAGAGGCAGGGGTGGTTGCATGACTCCAGTGTTTGCAACCTTAGCTGGGACAAATATCTGTGGTTCTAATCACTTAATAGAGCACTCAATAGTTATATTTATCAATATTCAGTTCTTAGTTTCATTGCAGTTAAACCCTAATCACAGTACAACATAGTGGTCAACCAGATCTGGCATCTAGCAACACTTATCACAATGAAACAGATCAGATCTAGCAAATTTAAGCACTAAGAACATGTATATAAGTCATATATAACATCCATCCATATTATTTAGCACTTAGCATTAACATATCTATCTATCATTCATTTAGGTTAAAGAACTAAGAAATAAACACTTAAACACATCAATACATCACACAGAGCAAAGGAACACAACATGTACATGGTTCACCCCCACCCTGGGGATACGTCCACCAATTCTTCTCTTCTTTATTATCTTGGGTTAAGATTCTTACATGCACAGAGCATCCAAGTTCCACTCCACAGAGGACAGGAGATCTGCACACCTCGCTAGATCCTCCTTCCTTGCGTTACAACACAAAGCCTTCCACAGTCTGTTACAATGACTTGCACTTATCTCTACAAGTCTCACATAGTATGCACGAAGCATATAAAATCCATACTTAGCACTTAGCCCAATATCACATAGATATGCTCTTCCTTAGAACTTAGCACAATTTGCAACTGCTACCTCTTACATTGCCTAGAAATCTATTTATACTTTACAAAATAGGCCTAAACATGGGTAAACCCATGGGTTGATATCCCCATACCCATTACATAATCCCAAATCCCAAAAAGGGCCCTAAAAGGGGTCAAGACCCCACAGTCTCCACTTCGTATTGCGCTCCATCTTCGAAAACCTATCGAAGTCCCAAAATTAGATCAAACATGACCAAGATTCCTCAAAACTTGGTCAAGGGCCAACAATGGTATTGACTATGATGAGACCTTCGCTCCAGTAGAGAATATGGATTCCATACAATTGGCACTTTCCATTGAGGTAGCCAAAGGATTGGAAGTCCATCAGATGGACGTGAAGAATGCATTTCTTCATGGTGATCTCTCTGAGGAGATCTATATGGAGAAACCCTAGGGATTTATGCATGACTCATCTTTGGTATGTTGACTGAAGAAGTCCCTTTATGGCCTCAAGCAGGCTCCGAGGGAATGGTATGCCAAGATGGACTCATACCTACTGTCACAAAACTTTGTACATTGTAAATCAGACCTGAATGTCTACATGCTCAGGAAAAATGATTCACTTCTACTCTTAGTTCTGTATGTTGACAATTTGTTGATCACCGGTTGCTCAACTTCAACGATTGTTGTAGTCAAGAGGATTCTACATGAATTTTTTTTTATAACGGACATGGGTCCACTACACTTCTTCCTTAGACTCAAGATCAGTCAGGATGGATTAGGTATCAAACTGTCTCAAGCCAAGTATGCACGAGATTTCCTTGAGAGATTTCACATGATAGACTACAAGTCTTCTCTGACTCCTTTCCTATTAGGAGTCAAACTTGGGGATGGAGGGGAGACTCCACTAGTTGACAACACACTACACAAAAAGCTAGTGGGGAGTTTTTTGTATCTCACACACTCTAGACCATACCTCTCCTATGCAGTTGGTGCAGTTTCTAGGTTCATGTAGGAGTCGCATGATCTACATTGGAAGGTTGGAAAATGTATCCTTCGATATGTACATGGAACCATCACCTTTGGGATTCATTATGAAACAGAATCTAGATTAGATCTCATCAGATTTATTGATTTTGACTGGGTTGGCGATAACACTGATCACATGTCCACATCTGGTTACTCACTCAGTCTTGGTTCTGGGCCTATCTGTTGGTCGAGCAAGAAACAAACTGCCATTGCTCTATATTCAATCGAGGAAGAGTACAGAGGGGTAGTGAACATAACCATTCAGGCTATGTGGCTACAAACATTTCTCACTAAGTTGGGCATTCAATTTCACCAGTCGATCGTCATCTGGTGTGACAACCAGAGAACTATGAAGTTCTGCAGAGATCCAATTCAGAGGCAATGGACAAAGCACATCAATATCCACATGCAATACATCCAATACTCAGTACATGAGAGGACCATCGACCTACAGTTATGTCCTTCAAAAAAACATATGATGGACATCTTCACTAAGACCTTCACTGAGAAGAAGTTCCATTCTCTATGAAGTCGTCTTGGAGTGAAGTAAATAGTTTCCTAGCAACTATAGTTATTCTTTTTACATACATTGTACCTTGAGGGGGGGGGTTCCCTCTTTCCTCACTTTATTTCAGTGTATCTTTTGTATTTGGGTACCTAACATGGCCTTGTTTCTGGGACCCATTCTTTATTTTCACCATAGTGATGTTCGGGGGGGTGTTGGAGTTACTTCACACACACCTAGGATTTATTTTTCCTAATATTTTTTCTTGTTTATTAGTCATAATTAGTCATTATCTAGTCTCCTATATTTAATGGGAGAATATTCCACCAGAAGAATAATTTCTTTCAGTTGACACTTCAGTTTGACTAGTTGAGTTGAGTCTAGATGTTGCATTGGTTTTGTCACCATGCAACATTGGGATCATAACCATGCTAATGCGCAATTACCTTGGGATCATCACCATACTGGTGCATTACCCTTGATTCCTTGATCTACTCCTCACTACACTCTGTTCAGTTAGTTAACTGAAGACTAGTTGACTAGTTAACTCAACTAGGTGGCAGTTCACTCCCGTAACTGGTTGAGAGACTAGACTAGGTGGAAGTTCACTCCTGTAAATATTGGTGTGGGTCCAAATCACTCTAGACCACCAATGTGGAGCATTGGTTCACCTACCGTGCACATTCATTGAGTTATACAGAGCATATCATGTGTAAATTATTCATTATTCATGACGGTTAATGAGAATTCTTCTATTCTTTCTCTCCTTCTTTCTCAATTTTTCTCTCTAAATGTGTAGAGTATTTTCTAGCTAGATATATTCTGTGCAGGTTCAATACATTTACATTTATATCACCCATTGTTCATATATGATATAAAAATTGAAATAAAAAAAATTTAATCATGAGCATACATATGTACATAATGAGACAAGACAATATGAAAAATGCAACTACAACTATGCTAACATGATATGCAATGGTATATACAATGGATGAAAAATGCCTACATACCTCTACTTACCCATCGGTTGAATGCTAGGTATAGTCATATAACCAATGAAACCATCCCATCAATATCTCATAACACCTGCCTCTGTGCTTCATCATAAACCAAAACAATGACAAGTTAAGCACACAACTAACATGAGTTACAGAATGTATCATATCATAGGAAATCGTAAAGTCTAGCTCATGGAGGCGAGAGGGAGGGACAAAATTATGCCAAGTTACACTTCTAGGAAAGTGCTCAATCCATCTCATAAATGGATCATGAAAAGTCAAATACTTAAAATACTCACTCAAAGAGTTTGAAGGTTGGTTATCTTAGACGTCATCACATCCTAAGGTCTGAGAAGGGACTAGAAAGAACCTAGAGGATGATTGAAAACTTCTCAGGGGAGAGTTGAATGATTGAGATAATAAGCTTATTCTTAAGGAATTCAACCTACCCTTGAATTCTAAAAGAAGGCTCTTCCTTAGAGAAAACTTGGTACAAAAAACATGTCCCCCAACTATATCCTTAGTGACATAACGAGGTAAAATAATTGGAGGGAGATGGACAACCTTGCCACAAGTATCCTTCTTTAGGAAAGCAACGTCCTCACCCTTATCAATATCTAAGCACAATGATGGTTGATAATCTTCTTCATAGAATAAATCCGAGTTCTCAAAGGAATACTCATCAAAATCCTCAAGATATGATAACAAATCGTCATGAGAACATTGTACTAGGTCATCCTTGGGTGTTTGGAAAATACATGTAACCATACCATCTCCTTGTTGCCACATGTCAAAATTATTAGTAACCTCATACTATAGTTGTAAAGGAAACATTTGGAGATGTCCTTCCATATCATAAATGGGATATTTATTATAACCAACCACATCCCATTTGCATCTCCCAACATGTATGAACTCATCAATATTATCAACCATGCCATTACCTTTATCATAACTTGAAGGGTTTAGTACATCCAAGGATTCCCTTACTTCTTCACCTTCCAAATCATAGAATATGGTATCATAAAATAATGAAAAGGAAAATGATAAAACTCATTCTCTTATTCTTATGTACGAGGGATAGGATCATGGATGGATTCATTAGAGGGAGGAGTACATATTAACACTTCATCATCATGTTTGATATCTTCTGTCTCTCACTCTTCAACTAGGTCCTCATTATCTTTAGTAGAATCATGAGTAAATTCTTTCTCTTCCTCATGGGATTGGTAACCTCCTTCATAAATCTCTTATTCTGTATTGTAAGGTTCTTGTCATTGAGCATGGTATGCACCCCTAAGATCTTCTACAATCTTAGTGGTGAATCCTTCATCCTCTGGGGATATTTTAAGATTTTGAAGGGAATCCTCATAAGTTTGGAACTGTGGTTTTGTGAATTCAAGAAACCTATTGACGAGATATAAGAAAGAGGATATACCCTTTTCTTCGCAACAACCCTTGATCCATTCTTGTACAAATGATAACAAGGAAATTATGAACAATTTTATTAGGACATCCTTCCCTTCAAATTTTATTTCACTTATATACTTCTAGAATTCTACAATGTGAGTAATTGGGAGGCCTTTAAATCTTGGACCATTTTTGAACCATTTTATATCAAAATAATGTGGGTATCCTTGAAAATTTTCAAAATCAATAGACAGATACACTTTCTCCCAGGGCTCCATGATCCCATATCTTGGAAATATCGCAAAGTTGAGAGTAAGGTGGCATGTTGGAAAAGGTAAGTGGAGTCAACAGATAACCTCTTAAGGATTATAAAAGGGAGTGAGGGAATCACTCTTAGTGGAGTCGCTAGGTAAGATTTGTAGGATGAAGGCTTTGATGGAAAATCTTACCGAAAAAGTGTCGTTGAGTAATATTGACTCAGTGTTCCCCGACAACAACGCCAAATATGTTATTGCACAATACGTAATTTCCCAAATCTCATGAAAAATGAGGGAGATTGGTGACATGATGTCCTATCACTATCACCTTAATAGGAAATCCCCACTTTTTAGGGATGGATAGAATTATAACCCAAGCGATGAGATCCCCTTCTGATGAGATCCCCAGTAGATTATGCTACCCCAACGCGTATGAAATCGATCCCCTTGTAATTTTTATGGTAGTAGCCTACGTTGGGGTTACCAACATGCACTGGGGTAACATACTATCCCACGTTAGGGTTACCAACCTGCGCTTGGGTAGCGTACTCTACTGGGGAAAAATGATCAAAATATTTTTCCTATATAAGGTAACATCACCTTTGGAGAATCACACTTTTTGATCAACTTGACTCTTAATTGATATGGGGTAAAAAAAACACTACAACTTTCCATATTAAACCTCTTCAATAAATTAAGAGCATACTAGGTTGATAAATGAAGATACCATCATGCAATTGAAAAAATTGCATGCCAATACAGAAATGAAACAAACCTAAGTCTGTCATCTCATATGTATCCTTTAACTTAGCCTTCAAACCAAAAATCAAACCAATACTACTCCCAATGAGAATAAAATCATTCATATATAACACAATCAAAAGAATCTTATCATTCACATGCTTCACAAAAATATTTTATTTAATTCCCATTGCATGAAATCACAATGAAAAAACAACATATTAATCTCTCATACCATGTTTGACACCCCTATTAGAATCCATACAAATATTTCCTCAACTTCCACACAAGTGGAGGATTACCATCCTACAAAAAATGAAGTAGCTACTACATATAGATCTCTTCATGAATATCCCCATGTAAGAATACACTTTTCAAAATCATTTGATGTATTTCCTAACCAAAACTAGCAAAAAGAGAGAACAATCCTTGGGTAGAGTTCATCTTGACGATGGGATGAAATATCCTAATTTATTGATACCCTCCTCTTGTGAGAAGCCCTTTGTTACCAACCAATACTTGTATCTGTCTACAAAACATATAAAGTTAACTTGCTCTTGTAGACCCACTTGTATTTCAGCACATTATTCCCTTTTAGAGAAGGAAATGACTCCATAGTATTGTTCCCCATCAAGGAACTATACTCTTTATCCATATAAGTGTCTCATTCTAACTTTCCATGAGAATCCTCATATGCTTGAGGATCACATACTACTATTTCCCTAGTGTTGAGTGCCAAATTATCCTATTATTTCTAGCTTCGAGTCCCTCTAGATTCATTAACATCACCTGCATCTGCATGAACAACCTCAATGGTATTTGTAGCCTTGGGATGATGATAATCATGTGAAAAAGAAGGATTCATCATGAATATTCTCAACCACATCATTAAAAATACCAACACGAGTAAGTCCAACACTATCTAATTCCTCATTTGAATATGATCTCAATGGAAAATTAGATTGAATAACACAAGGGAGAAAAATGAAAAGTAGAGCTTGAGACATTTTCATCAAAATTAACATCTCTTTGAATGATCACCCTTGGTTGACTTGGATCATACAATGGATAAGTTTTTGATTCTTCAAATAGCCCATCATGATGCATGGATGACTATTGAGATCCAACTTCATTCGAAATATGAGCCTAAGATACACATCCAAATGTAATGAAATGCATCATTAGGGGAATTTCAAGGTGGAAAATGGGCCTCAAAACAAAAAATGTACTACTAAAATCAACTTTAAAAGAATCAATAGTATTCAAGATCACGATGCCAACCATAAGGGTAAACATTTTTTGAGGGAAATGAAGAAAACTATTTTTTTTTAATCATTTTTTTCAACTTATCTCCTTATAGGTTTACT
>JASDQU010306292.1:160052-187864 GCA_032191745.1 Picea mariana
ATATATATATATATATCCAAATCAATTATTGTCATGTTCTTTCACTGATCAATACTATTATATTGAGGAGTGTATAAATTTATCTATTCTAGGATATTCCATTTTAGGATTGTTACCCCCTTACATCTAGGGGTAACTAGAGGAGATTTTTCTCCTATGATCCAAATTACAAACAAAAAATCCACAAATGATATCCAAGGTTCTCCACAAATAGATGATTGTTGATGCTTCTCACATATTTCTTAGCTCACTCTCACTTGATGACCATGGTACTTGACCCACATGAAGTAACTTTTTTAAATACTTCATATTAAGTGTTAATTCCTTATGTTCTTGTCATGAAGGTAATGATAAAGTGATTGAGTTGGCTAATAAATCATGATACTTTAAATTTGTTCATTTTACCTTGTTTCACCTTCATGGTTATCATCCCCTCCTAGATAAGTGTTGYCACTCTTGGGTATATTTGTAGTTTTGGGGACTTTKATCAGGTTAGTGTGTCCATATATTGATCCATACATAACATTCTCCATTTTTCCTAATCTCTATTGTCCTCTCTTTTGAGTTGGTGGTCATATGTCATGTATATAGGTTTATGCTTCATAATCCCATGAGAAGGATATTGAATTCTTGAGGTTGATATATACATGCAAAGTGMTAAAATATAAATTCAAAGCAAAGAAAATGAAAGAAAGAAATAATAAAGAAAGAACCAAAGGAAAAAAAAATCTTGAGAAATGCCCCCTTCCTATGAAGCCGTCACCCCAAGTCCTATGCAAAGAATGTATATATAGAAAGGACCAAATGAAAGTCAAAAGAAAAACAAATTTGAAAGACACATTTCCTAGGAAAGAGAAACTCATTGTATAAGCACTCCCTCATACAAATGAGTTCATGTGGATGAATATCTTACATCACCTCACATGAATATGCATGATGCTTATGAGGTTAAATCTCACTCTATACCATCTATCATAAAAAATTCTCCTTGATGGGTTTGTTGGAAAATAATTCTCCTCCTTTGATCCAGGTGGATATTGGTGGCCACCCATCTTTTCCAACTGGCTCAAAACAATTTTCTGGCAATTTTGGTAATTTACTATTTTTAGTAGTTTTTAACTTCCGGGGCCATTTTGAGGGCCTAAATGAAGTTTTGTCAGGATCAAGATTCTCAATGATAGCTAGAGGCTTTTATTGAGCCCAAAAAATGAATCTCCTTGATGATACCTTTCTAATGAGCTATCGTTCACCCCAAACGAAGATCGTATGCCAAAGTTACGCCCCTGAGAAGTTTATACACCAAACTACCCAAAACGAGGTCCACAAAACTATTGACTTTTCATTTTATGGGGTTAGGGTTTTGGATTTTATTTATGATAAAAAGGCCTTTGGAGCCTCATTGTAAAATCATCTTCTCACGGATTCAAGTATCCATCACATCTCTTCTCAGAAATAAGATGCCACCATTCTAGCGAGTCTTTCACTCTGTATTTTACAGTCTTTGTACGTTTTCTCTCATTAATAGGAAATTGTGTTTTACTATATATCTGCGTTTATGGTTTCATCTCTGATACATTTATGTTATAATACTGGATATCCGATATATCTCTGTACATTTATTTATTATATCTCCACTCTCATTTCGTGCCAAAAATAATTCGGATTAGTGGTATCAGAGCATGCTGCTTTGGATCATTTTTTTCAGTGCATGTCCCCGACGAGGTCTGAGTATAGCAATTTGGGTCTCGATCTTGTCTCTCTTGAAGAAAATCACTCTCGCATGCCTAAGAAACACTCCATGGAGGAAGAAAATAAAAAAAATGGAGTAGATGATTCTATCAATATGTTGCTTGAGAAATCTCTCACGCGAAAGAGGGAAGAAATGATGGAGATATTTTCCCACATCCTTCAACACCTGCCGATAGAAACATTCACATCTTCATCAAGCAACCACTTTGGAAGAACCTCTCCTTTCAAGGTACAGGTTAATTTTGATATTCCCATATTTGAAGGTCAAATAGATGCGGATGCCCTAGACAAATGGTTAAATCTGTTAGAAGGTTATTTATCTGTTCACCATTTTTCTAACAGGGAAAAGATCACCTTCACACTCCTTAAAGMTCTCCCCCATGTCAAACAATGGTGGGAAACTTACTGGGAGAAAATTTACAYAGAAGAGTCTRGAATATATGGGCCGGATCCCACTTGGGATATTTTTTTGGATGCAGTAAAGGAACAATATTACCCTGTTGGCAATAAGGAGAAGTATATGAGATGGACCACACTGTGACAAGAGAGGGGCCAAGCATTTCCAGATTTCACCAATACCTTCCATACCTTGCGCACCAAGCTGGGTATCAAAGATTCTGAACGAAATTTAGCTCTGAAATACCATGGGGCTATACACTGATACATCCAAACTGGAAATGATTTTATGGACATCTCATCACTCAGTGCTGCTTATTGATATGTAGTTAAAATCGAGCAGAAATTTAAGCACCAAAAAAAAAACAGGATTTTAGTTCTACAAATCCACAACAACCAAAGTATGATAAATATGACCCTAACAAACAATTTCCTGAAAACCATTCCAAGCCATAGGAAAAGAAGGGTCACGAGAAGACAAAGATGGACACCCAAAAATGGTGTGATTTCCACAAAATCCCCTGGCACAACACCGATGAATGTCTCTCAAAACAGTCATTCGTGGCCGAAATCAAAGACAAGGAGCCAAAACTTGACTCAGAATCTGATTCATAAAATACTGACAGAAGACAAATCATCGACGCAAACCCCATTGCTATTTTTGTTACCATAACAATTCAACCAGAAGAACCAACAAATCCTAAAGAGGTGGAGTGCCTTTTTCATTCACAGATGTGGGTGAAGGGGACCCTACTTCATTTTATTGTTGATAGTAGAAGCCAGAAGAACCTCATCTCAGCAGAAGTCGTCAAACTGTTTGGATTGTCGAAAACACCACACCCACAACCATACAACATTGGGTGGCTTCGCTAGGGATGAGATCTCTGTGTCAGCCAGCAGTGCCAATTTTCATACGACATCCAACCCTTCAAGAATGAGGTATTATGTGATATTTCCCTGCTGGATGTTTGTGATGTTCTCTTGGGCCAACCATATATGTGGAAGCGCCATGCTATCTATGAGTCTCGACCCCATAATGTCATTGTTATTATGGGGGGTCATATATACAGGATACCAGTGGTGGTTCCGACTACTGTCCCACCTAAACAATGTCGCAAGGTAGTATCTCACACTACAAAATTTAGCTTCTTCACAATCTGTTCAAAAGGCTAACATAAGGATATTGCAACCACTACAGCCTTGGCCCAAGCACCTTCTATGCAACAAAATCAGGTCGAAAAGGATGCAACAAAGCACAAACATTCATTCTGCACACAAACATCTCATGTAGCTAGATTGGTTAAAACGGTCCAACCCTTCCAGCCATAGGTTCGTGACAACCTTCAAAAATCTAAGCAGCACAACTTCTCGAACAAGGCAAGTAGTGCATCAATATGCAGATTCGACAAACTCTTTTCCCTCTCCCCTGGGAACTCAACACAATGGATACCATTTATTCCTAAGGAGGGAGGATTGATCCAAGTGTATATTGGTGGCCACCCAACTTTTCCATCTGGCTCAAAACAATTTTCTAGAAATTTTGGTAATTTACTATTTTTAACAGATTTTAACTTCCAGGGCCATTTTGAGGGCCTAAATGAAGGTTTTTTAGGATCGATCTTCTCAATGATGGCCAAAGGATCTAATTGAGCCCCCAAAATGAATCTCCTCGAAAATAACTTTTAAACAAGCTATTGTGTGCCCCAAATGGAGATCGTATGCCAAAGTTATGCCCCCGAGAAGTTGATACACCAAACTACCCAAAACGGGGTCCACAAAACTGTTTGCTTTTAATCTTCCGGGGTTAGGATTTTGGATTTTCTTTTTGATAAAAAGTCCTTTGGAGCCTCATTGTAAAATCATATTCTCATGGATGTGAGTATCCATCACATCTCTTCTCAGAGATAAGCTGCCACCATTCTAGCGAGTCTTTCACCCTGTATTTTATAGTCTTTGTGCATTTTTGCTCATTAATAGAAAATTGTGTATTACTATATATCTGTGTTTATGATTTCATCTATTATACATTTATGTTATAATATTAGATATCCAAGATATCTCTGTACATTTATTTATTATATCTCCACTCTCATTTCATTCTGAAAATAATTCGGATCATCCTCGGTACTGGAACATGTAATAGGGCCTAACCATAACCCTCCCATACCTAAAATTGACAAACAATGTGAATTAAATGAGTTATTGTGAAGTCTTAAGATGATTCTTAATGAGAACTACCTAATGGAATTTATATTTGACATGAATCACTTCTTATGTTGTATTAGACTTGTGTACATGCCTCTAAATTGATACATGTGGTCACATGAGCCCCATCCTTGGACGATGTACTTTGCATGGCTATTGATTTGGATTGAGCCTTGGTCCTTTGAAGGACATTGAGGAGATACTTATATACTTGATGGAGGTCATTGCAGTTCTTATGAGGTTGTTGGGCTACTTTTGAGATCATTTCACCCTTTGGAGGGAACAATTCACTTTTGAGCCCATTCACATGCCTTTTCACATATTTTGAGGGTGACCAACTTCAAGAGCAGTTATCTTTTGACATAATTCCCAAAATTCCTCCAAATCAATGCCATTAGATGTAGAATGGCCACAATATTTCCAAAATGTTGTCATAATGTAAATTCAAGAAAAAATTGACATAGTTATGGTGCTTTTAACATTTTTCGTGAGAGGATTATCACAAAAATTTTCACCACTAATGGGACACCTTTTAAGGAGGTCGTTACACCTTTTAAGAAGTCGCTCCACATATTGAGGAGGATGACTTGGAATCTGATGGGATTTTACTTGATTTGGGGTCTTTTGACTCATCCACTCTTGTACATGGGTATTTTTTGTATTTTTACCTTGTCTCTAGGGATTGTAATGGGATAAAGGTCTATTTTATATTTTCTTAGGGTAAATATAGGAAAATATTATTATTATAATGAGAAGGGTGCTATATATCTCATATAATTAGAGAAACACTTCTCATTTATGAATCATTTCTACTTGTGGAGAATTACCACTACTTGACTGCTACTCTTATCTCTTATCTAAATTGCTATGGATGGCTAGTTAGAGAGACTTCTTGAGGAGATGATTTTTTGGAAGGATTTACTACGTCATGGATGCTCATTTCTAGGGTTTTGAAGATTGAAATATGTCTTAAGTGGTCTCATTTTATCTTGTGGAATTTTTTTATGGATGGATGCTAGTATAATTGTGCTTCTCTAGTGATGGTTGTGCATTCTCTTTATTTATTCTTGAACAAATCTCTATTTTCAAAGCTCTTGGAATTTTACTAGTAGAGTACCTTCCCTTGAATCATATTGAGGTTTTAGTAAGGTACTAGAATGATGTTCTAGGGTTTCTATTGGAAAACCATAGATATCACCCTAGATTCTCTTACATCTCTTCAAGGGAGACCTTAATTGAATCCATATGCCACAAAAAATATAGTAGGAAATAATCTTCTCCCTTTTAATTAATCATATTTTATATATTCAAATTTTATTTTATGTTTTAAGGTAAATTTAGGGTTTTTTTTAGTTTACATTTAATTTTCACCCATCAAAAAACTCTAGATGTCTAGGGTTTTCATGCATATTTTTGACCTAAAATTCTAGGCTTTTCTTGCATATTCTTGACCTAAAATCGTAGGGTTTTCTTGCATGTTTAACCTAAAATCATTTTATTACATAAAATTTGCCTTCCTGATTTATATTGTTGCATAATTAGGGATAGATGTCTTTTTTCAGTTGGTTGTCTTATGCCTTGTAATTTTCATATTTTAAAAGTTAATCAAACTCTATATTAATTCATTATTTTATGCCCATTTTGTACTGGTTTATAATTCATTTTGTGGGATAAATTGTATTGATGTTGTAACTTGTTTACTGTTGTAATTTATCTATTTTTATACAAGTTTTGCAACAAACTAGAGTAATTTTTATATTTGATTGGTTTGGAGATTATTTTACATTGAATAATAACTTGATTAACCCCTTTAATCAACCTTACAATACATAAAAACCAAATTTTGGATTTACTTTGAGTAACCATCTTTTCCTCACCTTGCTTGATATATTCTATTGGTGGTAAATTAGGTAGCGATATATGAGGCATTATACTTGATTGTGTCTTGTCTTAGGATTTCTTGAAACTACTAGGGAATCCTCCCTTGTGTTGGATTTATCCTTCACTAAAATGAGGGAAGTTGTTTCCTAGGTGACAATAGTAACACTTCCGATGTTCCATTAGTCTTGGGACCTTGTGAAGGTTTTTCACTAAGGTGATAGATTTTTTGGTAACATGGACAAGTATCTCGGATGCATGCCTCATATATCCACCTCCTCCATAATACCTCAACACTTTAGGGGTTGAAAAAAATATCTCTCAATGAATACCTTGAACTCAACGAATCTCTTAAGCACCATATTAGGGAAGAATAACATAACATATACCTTAAAAAATCATCAATGAAAAACATAACATACCTTTCACCTACTAGGGAAGAATGATTCATTGTGCAAATATCAATATGCATAATCTCGAAGTGCAACTTTTCCCTCAATGCCTTTCCTTTTTGATAATTTTCTTGGTGATGTTTCTCAGGAACACACTCCTCATAATCACCATAATGAGGAACAATTCAAGTATGCCATGGACCATTTTCAACCAAGTCATCAACTTCATACTCCTAAAACTCAAGTGTTCCATTCTCTCATGGAAAAGTTTACATTAATTTTCAACTTTGATCATAAATGAAAACGACCTCTTCATCTCTTTGGACCATGAAAGCCACAAAATGTATACAATTTTGTCTTTGGGTCAAGAGTGCCCACAACGAAAAAAAAAAAAATCATTGTACAAACTTACTAGGACACAATTCAAGTTTCTTTCTAGTTTGTCTGATTTGAGGTACATATAATAAATTACCACTAAGTTGTGGTACTTGAAAGACATTAGTAATCACTCTATTCTCACAGTCAACACTACCACCGCCAATTGGGTCTATATCAAGTCATTGTGGGATGGAGTGTTATACTTCATGTTATCCCCATTTTGTGGATAACTAAGGAGATTATGTCGTGAGGCCCTCAGGTTGCATGTATGGAGTGCCGAGAGACTACATGACCAGTAATACCCTTTTGCACAGTTGAAGACCCTTCTCACCACCACAGAGGTCACAGTTTTCCAAATGGCATCCACCACATCAAATGAATTTAGGAAGGTAGTGGGCCTTGCTGCATGAGGTACAAGTCAATATTATGGTGAACATCATTTCAATATTTAATCCATTTGAGTATGTTGTATGTTAGATTTCTTTATATTTCATGATATATTCTTGGACATTATTCCTTTTTCCCTACTTCACCTTGGTGGTTGACATTGTTCCCTAGTATGTGATTTTCCTTGGGGATGGGTTTTCTACTAGGAACTCCCTTGAAGAGCCATCGTACCATTCCTCACCATACTTATCACTTTCCATCACTATTTCCCCCCATTTCCTTATCTCTTGGGGTTTTAGGGTGTATTGACCCAAGAAGGAATTGTTCCTCATTGTATGGGAAGAAGGGATGAATTCCTAGAGGGATTGATGTTGGGTAAAATATAAAATCCTATGTATGAACCTTCTAGATGCTTCACCCAGGGATCACCCAAGAAAGAAATGAAACACTTATCTTTGAGTAAAGGGGGATCCACAATAAAATATGATTAAAAATGCTTAAAAGGTTAGTTGAAGGATAGGAGGTATTATCACGAGCTGACCTATCATGTCCATGAGTATCTAGTGGTATGCAATTACCATCA
Organism: Picea mariana; assembly: GCA_032191745.1. Lineage (NCBI taxonomy): Eukaryota > Viridiplantae > Streptophyta > Pinopsida > Pinales > Pinaceae > Picea > Picea mariana. Next base: position 168,021 of record JASDQU010306292.1, read on the forward strand.
TCTGGTCACCAAGCTATGATAATGGCTCTCAGTTGCATAGCTAAGAGAAAGGGGGTCTTATCACGAGCCAACCTTCTCATTTCCACTGGGTGTTTGTGGGTGACATTTCCATCATCTGGACACCACGGTAGGGTAATGGCCTTCAACCTTTCCTTAAAATTATGCAAGAATAAAATAATGGAAAATAATGGGCTTGGAAAAAGTGCATTTTGAACACAGGTACCACACACCCTCTACAAAGGCACCCATGAATGAGACACTACGACCTCTTGTATGCAATGAGCCCTATGCCCATTGAGTCTTGAGCCCAACCACCTCACCCACTTTACATGGATTAGAAAGGGATCTCTTGTAATCTTTCCTTGACCTAGGGAAAGATCTACCTAATAGGACACCTCGAAAACCCTCCCATATTCAAGCTTGACAAGTCGCATAATGTCTTTGAGAAATTAATTGTTTGATATAGAGATATTTGATGCACATTCTTAGGTGGCTCATTTATTTATTGGATTCACTTATCATGATGTTATGACTTCCGATTCTTGGAGGGAATTCTCATTTGTCTTTGTAGGACCTAGTTGGTGGAAAATTTTGGAAGAACAAGCCTAGCTTGGGCTTCCATGGAGCTTGAATCCCACAGGTGGATGCCAAGGGACCGCATGCCAGATGAGAAAGATCAAACTTGGAAGGCCTAAAATATGACTTGGGTGACATAACCTAGCCCCCACATGCCAAGCACTTTTCCTAGGAAAGGAAAGAAGTCAATTCTAGAGGCATGACGTCACCTAGGGGGGTTAGGGTTTGGTGGTGTGGTTGATGCATTGGAACTTGGAAATTTTGAGGAGAAATGGGGTTTGACCATGAAGGAAGTAACTTGGATACTTGACATGTGGCTTTGGCAAGGCTATCCACCCTCCTCCTACACCAACGACTTTCTCCAAATGCCAAAACGTCCCCTAAAGGGGTTACCTCCTTCTAAAATTAGGGTTTTCTTATTTGCAAAAGTGGATTTTAGATGAATTTTGTAATATTATTTTTTTAAGGGGGTAATATTAGGGTTTTCGACCCCTAGTCTCATGGTTTACCCCATTTTATGTGGAAAAGTCACCTTAATGAAATTTCATATAAATAAGAGATCATAAGATCTCATTATGACATAACTATCCTTCTTGTGAGAAGAGATTGGTCTGAAATTTTTTCTACCTTTGGAAAATTGTGTCTTTTATGCTCTTGTTTATGGCTATATTTTCGTGAATGGTTTATGGAAGTGTAGTGCTAGCCTTGGAAGGCTTATCTTTGATCTTATGGTGGATTGTCTTAGCATTTTTCTTGAAATTGGTATGGTATTTTACTTTCATGCTATGATTTGTTTCAAGTCAAGGCTATTGTGATAGGAAATAAGTGGGAATTATAAAGATTTACACCCCCACTATAGTCTTCATCATTTTTATGCTTAAGATTGTTGATGTTGCAAGGGTTTGGTTGAGGAAGTAAGAGGATTTACACCCCTCATATTCAAACCCTAGCTAGAGATACTTTCCTTGGGGAGTAAGAGGATTTACACTCCCAAGGAGGTAGTACCTCTATCTCTTTCTTTGATTTACTCCATTAACACTTTTTTCAAAGGCGCTAGTCATTTATTTGTTGCATTGGAGATATAAAATTGTTGCCTTGGGAAATATGATTTTGTGAATTATATGTGTATCTCTTTTGGAAGGTTTTCTTTGAGCCCTTGGATTTCTTGTCTCATTGAGGCATCCTCTTTCTCCAAATATTTTTATTTCTTCACTTACTTGTTTCCTATAGCCATAAGGCTACAGAAAATCCTAACCCCAAACCACTAATATCTCACAAACTAACCCTAAGAATCCCCCCAAAATTTACTCACCTAATCTAGTAACTAGGTCACAATTTATAGGATAATTTTAGGCACTTTTGCTGGTCGATTTTTCTTCTGTACACCGATGAATTATACAGCAATAAGGCTGATAATTTTTTGCGAAATGTTACTTCATAAAACTCCTCTTGTTTAGTCTCAAAGTGCCTGACATAATTTATAGTCAATTGCTATTTTTGTTTTGGAAATTATTAACTAATATTTTTTTCACTTCATGCTGATTTAGACATATTTATTTTGTGATATACATTAGTTATTAGATTCTTTTATTAGGGACATCATGCTTCACTTTCTTGTCCACTTGATTTTATTGCAACACATGATTTCTTTTCTTGTGTCTCGGGCAAGTATTTTAACATTTGTAGGTTACTCAACATATTGGAAACCCTTGTACCTTCTCAAGACGTCATTCCAAGACCATCATACCATTCATACTTGACCTCTAGGGACCTCCTTTCCATTTTCATCCATCTCCATCTCTTTCCCCCTAGGGTCATTGAAATCGCCTCCCTAGAGTGACCTAGTCACCCTTGAAGTGCATGACCTACATCGAGGCGACATTGGGTGTAGTGCTCCTTAGTTGTAGTGATTTATTTTGTGGTTGGTTCAGGATTTTCCCAACCTACAACCCGTGCTATAACATTTTTGGCAACATTTCTAGGGAAGAGTTTGAATCCTCTCCAGAACCCTGATGAAACTTTCGTAAGGTATCCGAAAGTGTTTCCCTAGAATTTTTGGAGAATCCACCCAAGGGAATTTCCTTTCCAGCTTTATTTATGATCTCATATTGAAGCTCATTTGGCAACTCCACCTTCCCATAACCCTTCCTTTCCCAAACTGTTTCCCCTTGGGAGGTCCAATCCTTCAAAGGTTTACCAAAGAAGGCCTCCTCTCGAGCCTCCCATTATTAAAACCCTTTTACATAATACCATTCCTCTTGATACAATGGATCACCCTTAGAAAAGGGACCTCTACAAACCTATTAATATGGAAAATATCCAAGGATACCCTAATACAATGCCAAAAGAAGCCAACAAGTGATTTCCAAAGTTCCCAGGAAACAATGTGATAACCATTGAGGACCATATTTATGTCATGGGTCGGTACATGGAAAATGTAGGTATTGAGAATGAAGATGTGGCCATGAAGTTATTTTCCTCATCATTGACTGAAGAATCCCTTGAATGGTTGAGATGACTCCCTCACAATCATCTCACGTCCTATGATTCTTTTTCCAACTTATTCAAGAATAGATGGTCGAAAAAGGAAGATGGTGGGACACTTGGGGCTTAGTTTAATTAGATAAATAAAAAGGAGAATGAGACAATAAAGTAATTCATTACCATATTTGACAGGTTGTACAATTGAATTCCAACAGATTACCGTCCCACAACATCATCAAATCGTCTCCTCTACATCAATGATTTTGAAGGGAAGTTTCGATTCATTCTCAAAGATAAAAGGCCCACATAATTGGCACAATATAAAGAGTTCAATACCAACATTGAAGAGAATATCATTGATTCAAAAGTGGAACCTTCAGTACCCTCATTCCAAAGAAAAAGCAAAGACGAAGGTTTCCAACAATAGTGCTCATGATCCGATTTCTCTCTTGACTCAGAAGATAGATCAGATGAATACTTAGTTTACACAGGTGAAAAATAAACATATGAGCCATATGATTATAGTGGAAAGAAATCAATCTTCTCCCATACTTCATTTTTCCAAACAACAGAGTGATGCCACAGGTTGGAAACCAAGGCCTCAATAAGAGGCAAAAACCCCAGATACTTTGAAACTAGTTGGGATAGTTGATGTAGAAGCTTGGTGCCTCTCGTTCTAAGAACCCCACAGGGAAGATGAATTACCCCAATCAGAGGAATATTCTCCTGACGATATGAACTTCATTGATATGATTTTCACTTTCGAAGAGGAACAAGTTACCCAAGAGTAGATCGATGATGCTAGAAGAAGAGGAGAAATAGAAGGGAGACTCCGGGCCTTGAATAAATTGATAGATGATCAGAAGAAGGAATTAAGGAGGAGGGTGTTTATATTATGGTAGCTATGGGAGGTATTATCCTCCACGTGTAACCTTTGATGAGACTAGAATATTTCGAGAAGCAAGAGAAACCCTAAGGCTTTAGATAATAACCCTAGAAGACAAGTTAGATTAATAGAATAAATAAATATTGAGTTATTAGCCCCCAGGAAGAGAAGTCGGCCCAATCAGTTAATATGGAGTAGTATAAATAAATGGAGCTAGATCTCATTTGAGACTCACTCACCCATGATTGCATAAGGACAAGAAGTGCGCATGAGTGAAGGAGAACTGCAACTGTTGCAGTAGTGACTTTGTCTTGGGTTATTGGTTTGGAATTTCTTCTTGGTATTTGTTTATCCTTGCTTGGTGCACTAGCCTTGGTTGGCTATTTTTATGCTATTATAATTATTTTTTATTTCAAGGTTAAGGTGCTCAGGGGTGACCTTTGTGACTATGGTTGGGTGACAATATTGCTTTATTGTCTATGGTGAAATGAGCACATCTATTTTTTCTAACAGGTTATGGGACCACACCTCCTTCAATTATTCAAACCACTGGAAGGAAGCTAAGCCATAATATTATCAATCTCATTGAAGAACTACTACTATGGTTTTTAGCAGGTGCAGTTACTGAAGCACTATCGCTAGGGTTACTAGCAGGTGCAATTGCAAACCCTAAAACCTCTTGCCCAACACCTTATGATGGAACACTTTACTCAAGGAGAGGGTATTCTAGTGCGCCTTAGTCCAACACACCTATTGGCACTCTCAAAAGGTAAAAATTTCGAGGTTTAAATTTTAGGTCAAAGTCAAAATTTGACCATTCAAAGTCAACATTTGATTAGTCAAATTCAAAGTTTGACCAATTACTAATCAACAGAAATCATGAATGAAAAGGAAGATCATCTATACTATTAATATCTTACAACAAATCTTGAAGATGGCATGTGGATAATTGACATTGGAGATTCCAGGCATATGAAAGGAAACCAGGTCAGACTCTCCAATCTGAATGAAAAGAAGACATCTCACAAAGTAGAACTTGGAGACAAGAATATCTATCCAGTCAAAGGAATTGGTCAACCCTCCATCAAATTGGAATCATGTAACAATGTTCATTTGATTAATGTTTTATATGTACATGTTGTATCTATATCTTTCTTAGAAGACAAATGAAATATAATAGCCTTTGTACATGGTGAAGTACTATCTTGGTCTAGAGACTCCAACATAGAGAATGCTAGAGTTATTGGAACTCGTGAAGGTAGATTATACATACTACTAAAAAATAATGATGAAGCTATTGTACATGATGAAGTCAATCCTAGTGAACTTTGGCATAGAAAGTATGCTCATCTTAACTATTAAGCATTACATTTCCTCAAGAAAATGGTTGAAGGAATACCATAACTAAAATCTACACATGAAGGAATTTGCAGAGGATGTGCACTTGGTAAAAATGTTAAGAATCCATTCTCAAGTAGAGATAATAGGTCTAAGGAAATCCTAGATCTAATACATTCATATGTTTGCAGTCCGATGCTAGTAAAATATCTAGGAGGTTCTCTTTATTATGTAATCTTCATAGATGATTACTCAAGAAAGACTTGTTTATATCTATTTAATACAAATGATTAAGTTTTAATCAAGTTTCAAGAATTCAAAGAAGAAATAGAAAACCTCACAAGTAAGAAAATAAAGACTTTGAGAATAGATAATGGAGGAGAATAGACATCCAAGGAATTTGTTTCCTTTTGCAAATCAACAAGGATTAGTAGGGGGCTAACCGTTCCTCATAATCCTCAACAAAATGGTGTAGTAGAGAGGAAGAATAGATCCATTGAAGAAACCGTGAAGGCACTAATGAATGGTCAAGGTTTGTCCATGTATTTATGGGGAGGACCAGCCATGACATTAATATATGTTTAGAATAGAAGTCCCCACCTTATATTGAAGGATATGACTCCAAAAGAAGCCTTCTTAGGAAATAAACCTAATGTGGAACACTTAAGAATCTTTGGGTGCCCTGCTTACATTCATATCCCCGAGGATAAAAGGAAGAAACTAGAACCCTCATTAAAGAAGGGAATATTTGTTGGATATAGTGAATCCTCCAAGGTCTACAGAATTTGTATTCAGAACAACATAAGATTGAATTTAGTAGAGATGTAACCTTCAATGAAAATATGGCTTTCAAGAAATCTATATAAGAATCCATGGAATAAGAATATGAATAGCCTAAATAAGAAAGTACATGTCTTCCAGAAAGTCAGAATGAAGAACCGTAACAACTTGATCATCCGATGCAACCATGAAAACCTATTGAATCAGTCATTGTACCCAAAACTAAAAAATGTCCATCTTGGCTTGAAGCTACTCTACAAGAAGCATAAATACTGAAAGCTCCAAGTGGCACTTTCAGAGAAATAAAGAAGCCCAAAAGATTCTCCAACTATGCAACATGTATGAAAAAAATTATAAATGAAGAACCCACCACATTTGAAGAAGAAGTTCAAAAGAAACAGTGGAAAGAAGCCATGACAAAAGAATACTAGTCCATCATGAAAACTGATGTATGGGAAATTGTGCCTAGACCCAAGGAAAAATCAATGGTAACGTTAAAATGAGTCTACAAGATAAAAGATGCAGTATATGGAAGCATACATAAATACAAGGAAAGGTTCATGGCTAGAGGGTTCTCCCAGAAGGGGAGAGAATATTATGACAAAACCTTTGCTCCTGTTGCAAAATATACTTCTATTAGAGCCATTATGTCTCTTGCTGATTCCATGGGATGGATTTTACATCAGATGAATGTAAATACAACATTTATCATTGAAGAAATTGAAGAAGAAGTATACATTGAACAACCTCAAGGTTTTGAGGTTTATCCCAAAGACACTCATGTTTTCATATTAAAGAAATCCTTGTATGGACTCAAGCAAGCTTCAAGAGCTTGGTATGCCATAATTGACAGTTACTTAATAAGACTTGGTTTCTATAAGAGTCATGCAGATCCAAATCTCTACTACAAGGTTGTGAACAATGCACCTGTGATTCTACTGCTGTATGTTGATGATTTATTCTTGATAGGTGCAAAATATCTCATCAGCCAGTGTAAGAAGGAATTAGCTTATGAGTTTGATATGAAAGATGTTGGTCTCATGCACTATTACTTTGGACTAGAAGTATGGCAAAAGTGTGGTGAAATATTCTTTGGACAATGAAAGTATGCAGTGAAGATACTTTAGAAATTTGGAATGATGGATTGCAAATACATGGCCACTTCTATGACCACAAATATAATAAAAGTAAGAGACTCATATTTTGATCCATCTGACCTGTACCTATATCAGAAATTGATTGGGTCATTGATGTATCTAGTGAATACTTAACCAAATATTTTCTTTACTGTAAACACTTTAATCCAGTTCTAGGTGGAACCGAGATAGGAGCACTAGATAGCCACACATAATGTTATAATATATATTAGTGGGAAATTAAACTATGGTTTAAGATAAACCTCATTCAGTGATATACAACTTAATGGATTCATAGATTCAGATTGGTCAGGGAGTGCATAAGAAAAAATGAGTACTTCAGGGATGTGTTTTAGTTTGGGCTCTACTATGATATCATGGGCCAATAGAAAACAAAAGTTTTCACACTCAACATAATAGAATCATAATATATCACAACATGTGAGGCATGTACTAAAGAAGTATGGCTAAGGAAGCTGATTTATGGATTATTTGATCATGTACCAGATTCAACCATAATATAATATGATAATCAAAGTTGTATGAGGATATCAGAACATCGAGTGTTTCATGACTGGTAAAAACATATTGAGATAAAATACTACTTTATTCATGATAAATTCCAGGAAGAGGAAGTGAAACTCCAGTATATCTCCAAAAATGAGCAGGTAGCAAATATTTTAACAAAGCCCTTGTTCAGGATAAAGTTTGCATACTTAAGGGACAATATGGGGTTTGTGACATAGCTCCCTTAGCTAAAACGGAAGAGATGGATCCCCAGGTTTGGAGGGAGCACTGATATGTTATTGATTCATGGGAAGCAATTTTCTAGTTTGGAAAATTGTCTAGGTTGGGCAATTCCTTTCTAGTTCGGAAAGTGGTTCGAGATTTCTGACGGACAATCATTTTCCAATTTGGAAAATGGTCTAGATCAGACAGTCATTTTCGTAATGAAAATGGTCCGATAGATTGTTGATGTACCATAAACAACGATTACCCTTGTGGCCAGTGTGGGGGAATGGTATAGTACAATCATTCTTCTTGGCAGTCACTTTGAGTAGTGGTCAAGTAGAATGGTCTGTCGTGTCGGGAAGTTAGTCTTTCGAAGTTCACAGTTGTGAGAAGTTTCAAAGAATGGTCCATTTTGGAGGTTGGTGTAGGACAATCATTTCCTTAGGAAATGGTCCAAACAATCATTCCCTAGGGTAGACGCATTCTCTCTAGGTTGCACTATGATTAGTGCTAGAGGAGTGGCCTAGTTAGGTGAATGGTCCAGGTTAAAAAATCCGGGACATGCATTCCCTATAGAAGACTCATTCTCTCCAGGTTGAACTATGATTAGTGTTAGAGGAATGACCTATTTAGGTGAATGGTCCAACCTCAGAAATCAATCATTCTTCTATGCTTGGGAAGAATAGTCCAAATAGCCCATGGATGATGTGTTACTTTCTCAGGGAATATGTTATTCTAGATCTCATAGATGTGAGTGGAATAATGGCCCATATGACTTAGTTTGTATCATGATATTTTTGATATCAGATTATATGATTATTGTAGAGACTTTATGTCTCTAGACAATAGTTGTATGCTACTATGGTGGGTGTGATCCACTGGTAGTGACTGTGTGTCACTAGTTAGTAGAAATGTGCTACTAGGAATGGTTGTGTACCATTGGATAGTAGTTGAATACTACTATGTATAAACACAATTGTGTTCTATTGGATGACATTGTTCTGATTTCCCTGGAGACTATCTACTTGGATAGTGATGATGGTGCTCGTGATTTGATCATGAGATAGCCTATGTGGCTATGATGATGCTACCGGTTGAATGGTTTGTTTGTGCTCAATACCATTTCCTTTAAAACCTCCCTAGCCAAGAGGGAGTGTTGATATTATGGTAGTTGTGGGAGGTATTATCCTCTACATGTAACCTTTTACAAGACTAGAATATTTTGGGAAGAAAGAGAAACCCTAAAGCTTTGGATAATAATCCTAGAAGACAAGTCAACTTAATAGAATAAATTAATATTGATTTATTATTCCACAGGAAGAGAAGTTGGCCTAGTCAGTTAAGATGGAGAAATATAAATAAAGGGAGATAGATATCATTTGTCACACACTCACTCATCACTGCATAAGGACAAGAAGTGCACATGAGTGAAGGATAACTACAACTGTTAAAGTAGTGACTTTGTATTAGGTTATTGGTTTGGAATTTTTTCTTGGTCTTTGGTTATCCTTACTTGGTGAACTTTCCTTGGTTGGATATTGGTCTACTACCAAAATTATTCTGTTAGTTAAGGTTAAGGTGCTCAGAGGTGGCCTTTGTGCCTATGGTTGGGTGGAAATATTTCTATATTGTCTATGGTGAAATGAGCACACCCATTTTTTCTAACATAGGGAATATCTAACCTACACTAGAAGAAGTAAATCTTCATCCCCTCCATCACAACCAGACACTCCTCCTCATTTAGTAGAGAAGGTGGCTCCACCACCTCCACCTCCAATATGTGAGTTTCTTCCTAAGCCAACTCCTACAGATAATATTAAGTTAAATATAGATGTTGCAAGTATGTTTCGAAAACTGAATATGATGGTCCCAATGATAGAGATGTGTAATATACCTTTTGTAAAAAAGGAAGTTTTGAAAGTGATGCAGGCACAAGCCACCTCCTGGCACCTGCTCATAGGATCACTCTTATCCCCTCTTCGAGCCAAATTATCTCTTCTGATTCCCTTCTGGAATCTCTGCTGAGTACTCGATCCACAGGTCCTTTCTTCACCCGCACGGCCTTATGCACATGACCGCACTCTTTCCCTAATCTTAATTTCAGGTTTTTGGGGTTTCATCCTTTCCGCTGTCAAGAGTTCCTGCACTCTCAAATCCCCGATCTCTGATGAGCTCCCATCCAGCCTTAGCCCCTCCTGGCTAGACTCTCTAGTCCATGTGACTAGTTCTCATAAGACTGCAGCCTTATATTCCTTTTGTCGGGGTTTTGGGCTTCAAAATCTTGATGAGCTCTTTTTCCCTCTAGCCCTCCAGGCTAAACTTGTGGTCCACGTGACCTCTATCTCACAAGGCCACATCCTTGTTTCCCATCGGGGTTTTGGACTTTCCAATGTCCAAATATAATTGTCCTTAGGATTCACGATCCCTCAAATCCCGACACACTCTTCACCCGTTAGCCCCCTTGGCTAGGCTCCTGACCCATATGACCATTACCCCGTGACTGTAGTCTTACCTCTCGTCGGGGTTTCAGGGTTTTCAATGCCACAATGCATTGCTCACGAGATTCCCGATTCCTCGAATCCTAACTCTCCACTATGCTGACAGCTGGCCCCTTAAATGACACTTTCCACTTCTCTGATATGCGGACAGCTGGCCCCACGATGGCTCCTTCCTTCCTTTCCGGGTTTCAGGGTTTGCGATTCCAAAATGCAAAGATTTTGTGTCCACGAAATCCCCGATATGTCGATCCCCGACTTTCTTCGAATCTCCGACACGTGTCCCAAATGGATGGACGGTCTAGATTAAGCCTCAGACTTTGCCAAACACCAAACCAAAAAACACTTACCTGTGTGATTCTCGATGGCCAAAACATCGATGACTCTCGATGATTTCCACCTGTCCCAACAGATGGACAACTCTGATTGTATCGAGGTTTTCACTATGGATTTCCCTGACCTCTTGCTCACAGAACTCCCGATTTTCTGACTCTCGAAACTCAAATGGAGTCCTCCCTTTCGGGACTTTTCCTGATGGCGCTCAATTACTTCCACGCATCCTCCTCAAGATGGACGGTTCTGATCTCTCCTCGCGATTTCGCGACTCCAAGTGTCCTGGGTGCCTTGTCTCCAGGACTTGTGAAACGTCGATCCCTAATACGTCGATGGACTTTCGATCTTGTCCACGTGTCCCCACAAATGGATGGTTCAGATCATTTCTGGGACTTTTCCCATGGAAATCTCTGATGTCTTGTCTTCAAGATCTCTGATATCCTGATATGCGATATCCCGATGGCCACGCCCTCATCGGGATTTTCCGCCTCCTTTCCATGAAGGTAAACCTCGTGCATCTCCTATCCAATCTGACGACTAACGGGAAATTTTCTCCAGATCTGACGGCTCAGATCATTTCTCCCATGCGCTTCTTCTGTGCACCTTCCTGGATGTGAAAAAACGATGGTCCAAATCTTCTTCAGCCGATCTGATGGCTGCTGTGCTCCCTCCTGAGCTTGCATACTTTCTTCCCAACCTTGGGAGAAATTTCTAATTTCCAAAGGCCTCAACCTTTATCTATTTCCTCCTGCGAGCTCTCGACTCCTCCGCGTATGAAAATGCTTTTCCTCTTGATCTTTTCTTGTAGCTTCGAACTCCACAGAAAATCGTCCTTGTTCCTTTCTCCCACAGATGGAGAATGTTTGGATGCCCTCCTGGCTCCTTTTGCTCCAGCAACCTCTAGCTTATCTTTCAGGGTGTTCAGTAACCCTGTGAAGATCCCTCAGTGGATTCTTCCCTTAATTATAGAACTCAAAGAGTTCTCTTCTCTTCCCTATTCCTATTTTCACAATGACTCAAATGTCCACCTGGCAGAGTGTCTTTTCTCATAACTTCCAACAGTTTTATCCTCCTGTGCACTTATGCACTCGCTCAATGCCCGCTTGGAAGAGCTCTAAGAATCGTCAATGATTCTATCTCTTCTTCCTGAATTCACAACCGAGTTCTATCTTAGTGCACCCCTTACACTGGCTCAATGCCCACCTGGCAGAGCTTCACCGAATCCTCAGTGATTCTGGCTTCTGTCTGAACTCACAACAAAGTTCTTCTTCAGCACCCTGTGCCTGTGCTAAATGCCCACCTGGCAGAGCTCTACAGAACTCCTCAGAGCTTCTTTTTGCAACTGTGTCTTCTCTCACACAGCCTTGCCTCCAAGGTGTTCAACAACCTTGAGGTCTTCCCTGAGTTGTTGATTCCAGCTACTGTGCCATAGCACTTCTTTGTCTGAACCCACAGTGTTCAGAAGTGCATCCTCTGTGCACAACTATCAAAACCTGCAGTGTTCTGTCACACCCTCCTGGTGTGAAGCCTCAAAGAATTTCACCTGAAATAAAAAAAAACTGCAAATGTACAACCACAACATACATTCACAACATATGAAGAACACTCATAGACATCCACATAACACAGAATTCATGCTGGAAAAACTGCTTCTATTTATATTAAAAATGGCAGACGCCTTTAATTACAAGGTGTTCTCGATCTCTCTCTGGCTCTTCCCAGACTCCTACTCATCTAACTCTCTCCCACTACTACAAAATGAGATATGAAAATCTCTTTTACCTGAGGGGGCTCTTTGAGCGCTTCCCTCCAACCTACCTACCCTATTCAATTGCATTGAATAGATGTCTAGTCCGCATCTAGATCTAGAGCTCATCCATACAAACATTAATGGCTGATCTTATCTACAACCTGTGCAAAGGCATGGCTCTATGGCTCACCAACCTAGACATTTAATTACATTGAATTCAGATTTCAAATGAGGCTGCGCCTCTCTTCAACACGCGATTTGAATTCATTGACGTGGTAGCTGGCTGGCTGACGTGGAGAGATGCTCCTACATCAAACTCCTCAGCTACAAAATCATGAGATCCTACTCATGATCTTCCCCTCTCAGCTTCTGGGAATCCTCCTGGGTCCCAAATAAATATCTGGAGCTTCCCATCTGCTCCATTCTGCTGCTGCTGCTGCTGCTTCTTCTCTTCTGCTCAGCCTCTCCTCGCTGGTATTCTCTACTAATCAGATCATCAGCCCCATGATCTCTTTGATCACTTCGTCCAGCTGCTCCCATGGCTGGCTCTGCTCATGCAGTCTCCTCACCTGTAAATTTTTTTGGCACATGAGCAGATCATCATGATCTCCCATGCCTTCTTCACTAGTTTCCAACTTCACCTGTTCGATGTGCACACCCTACACTTTCACTCTTCTCTCCAGGGCTTAAACCTATTGCCACAGATCAACAAAACAAATGTTGTTTGCCTCCTGTCCTTCTTCTGCTGCAAACTCCCACGTTGCAGTCTCTTCAGCTTCTTGGCTGAAAATGTTGAGCCATTCCTCAAAATTCTCATCATCCTCTTCTGCTTCTTCTTTTGCTGTCAGCTTCAGTGCTACAACTTCCTCAGCTTCCTGGCTGAAAGCGTTGAGACACTCCTCAGAATGCTCATTTTCTTCCTCTGCTTGGGCAACTTCCAAATTCTGCTCCAATCCTTCTTCCCTGACAGTCATAGCTAATTGTTCTGCTACTGTCGCTGCTCTCTCTGCAACATAGACTTCTGCCTCCTCTTGGGCAAGGGGTAGGAATACTTCGATCCCTCCAATCATCAAAAGATCTCTCATATCTTCCTTCTCTTCTGCCCGCTGCACATGCTGATCCAAACTCATCTCTGAATTTATGAGACTCTCAGATAGTCTCATCTGCCCTGTCATCTCCTCAAGCTGATCAAAACTGACCTGCTCATCCCTGCCCACCTGGAAATATGGGATGCTTCCGCTGCTCTCCTGGCAGACTATGAGATCAACCGATCCCATCTTCATCAACAATCCTTGCTGAATTGAACTCACCTCCGAGTCCATGAGACTTCCAGACAGTCTCGAATGTTCATCTCTGCCCACCCGACAATCTGAGATGCTTCCGCTACCCTCCTGGTAGTCTTCAAGATCCCACAACGACCTCATATCATTGCCCAGCTAGCAATGTGAAATTCCTTGGCTGTCCTCCTGACAGTCCTTGAGATCCCACAGTGATCTCAACTCGTTGCCCACCTGGCAATCTGGAATTTCTTCTCTGCCCTCCTGGCAGTGCTTGAGATCCTCAGCAGTTCCAAGTTCATTTTCAAAATTATCGAGACCTCTCCCAGTCTCTGGTTCACAGAAATAAATCATCTTTTCCTCTGTGGCCTTGAGGTTTTTAGCATACCTCAACCATCTTTTTAACAGCCTGCGCTGCCCTCTGACCATCAACTCCTTGACTGGCCACTTTGCTTTTGCCTTCTTCATGGGCCATTCATATAACCATCTCAGCTTCTTATCCTTCCACAACTTCAATTCGAGCTCAACTATCCTCGCATTCAGATGCATCTTCAACGCAATCCATTTCATCTCCGCTCTTATATCAATGATCTCTCTATCCATCCTTGCAAGCTTTTCTACCTTGTTCTTCCTCCTAGCATGCCTATGGTCTTCAGTAACCATGGTGCTGTCTTTACCTACTTTCCTAGCAAACCTGCTGTCACTCTGCATCCCGAGTGTTTCAGCTTCACTTACAGTCCTCCTGAATGCCTCCTTGATCATTGCCTACCTGCAAACAAATCCTTACAGAGTCCTCAGCAACTCTGTCTTCTTTCACCTGAAATATACAGATGAATTTCCTACTATGATACCACTTGACGCAGGTGCGAGCCACCTCCTGGCACCTGCTCATAGGATCTCTCTTATCCCCTCTTCGAGCCGAATTAGCTCTTATGATTCCCTGTTGGAATCTCTGCTGAGTACCTGATCCACAGGTCCTTTCTTCACCCGCACGACCTTCTGCACATGACCACACTCTTTCCCTAATCTTAATTTTAGGTTTTTGGGGTTTCGTCCTTTCCACTGTCAAGAGTTCCAGCACTCTCGAATCCCCAATATTCGATGAGCTCCCATCTAGCCTTAGCCCCTCCTAGCTAGACTCTCTAGTCCATGTGACTAGTTCTCATAAGACCACAGCCTTATATTCCTTCCATCAGGGTTTTGGGCTTCAAAATCCYGATGAGCTCTTTTTCTCACTAGCCCTCCAGGCTAAACTCATGGTCCACGTGACCTCTATCTCACAAGACCGCAGCCTTGTCTCCCATYAGGGTTTTGGACTTTCCAATGTCCAAATACAATCGTCCTTAGGATTCATGATCCCTCGAATCCCGACKCACTCTTCATGCGTTAGCCTCCTTGGCTAGGATCCTTACCCATATGACCATTACCCYGTGACTGTAGTCTTACCTCTCGTCGGGGTTTCRGGGTTTTCAATGSCACAATGCATTGCTCACGGGATTCTCGATTCCTCGAATCCCGACTCTCTGCTACACTGACAACTGGCCCCTTAAACGACACTTTCCACTTCTCTGATATGCGGACAGCTGGCCCCACGATGGCTCTTTCCATCCTTTCTAGGTTTCGGGGTTTGCAATTCTGAAATGCAAAGATTTTGTGTCCATGAAATCCCCGATATGTCGATCCCCGACTTTCTTCGGATCTTCGACACGTGTCCCAAATGGATGGACGATCTAGATTAAGCCTCAGACTTCGCCAAATGCCAAACAAAAAAACACTTATCTGTGTGATTCCCAATGGCCAAAATGCCGATGACTCTCGATGATTGCCACCTGTCCCAACACATGGATAGCTCTGATTGTATTGGGGTTTTCACTATGGATTTCCCCGACCTCTTGCTCATAGAACTCCCGATTTTCCGACTCCCAAAACTCAAATGGAGTCCTCCCTTTCGGGACTTTTCCCAATGGCGCTCGTTTAATTCCACGCGTCCTCCTCAAGATGGATGGTTTTGATCTCTCCTCGCGATTTCGTGACTCCAAGTGTCCTGGGTGCCTTGTCTCCAGGACTCGCGAAACGTCGATCCCCGATACGTCGATGGATTTTCGATCTTGTCCATGTGTCCCCACAAACAGATGGTTCAGATCATTTTCGGGACTTTTCCCATGGAAATCCCCGATCTCTTGTCTTCAAGATCTCCGATATCCCGATGGCCACGCCCTCGTCGGGATTTTCCGCCTCCTGTCCACAAAGGTAAACCTCGTGCAGCTCCTATCTAATCTGATTGCTGACGAGAAATTTTCTCCAGACCGGATGGCTCAGATCATTTCTCCCGTGCGCTTCTCCTATGCGCCTTCCTGGATGTGAAAAACCGACGGTTCAAATCTTCTTCTTCAGTTGATTTGACGGCTGTTGTGCTCCCTCCTGAGCTTGCGTACTTTATTCCCAACCTTGGGAGAAATTTCAAATTTCCAAAGGCCTCAACCTTTGTCTGTTTCCTCCTACAAGCTCTCGACTTCGAGTTCGCCTCCGCGTATGAAAACGCTGTTCCTCTTGAGCTTTCCTTGTAGCTTCGACCTCCATAGAAACTCGTCCTTGTTCCTTTCTCCCACAGATGGAGAGTTTTTGGATGCCCTCTTGGCTCCTTTTGCTCCAGCAACCTTTGGCTGAGCTTTCAGGGTGTTCAGTAACCCTGTGAAGATCCCTCAGTGGATTCTTCCCTTAATTATAGAACTCAAAGAGTTCTCTTCTCTTCCCTGTGCCTATCTATACAATGACTCAAATGCCCACCTAGCAGAGTGTCTTTTCTTAGAACTTCCAGCAGTTCTATCCTCCTGTGCACTTATGCACTCACTCAATGCCCGCTTGGCAGAGCTCTCAGAATCCTCAATGATTTTGTCTCTTCTTCCTGAACACACAGTAGAGTTCTATCTTAATGCACCCATTACACTGGCTCAATGCCCACCTGGCAGAGCTTCACCGAATCCTCAGTGATTCTGGCTTTTGTCTGAACTCACAACAGAGTTCTTCTTCAACACCCTGTGCCTGTGCTCAATGCCCACCTGGCAGAGCTCTACAGAACTCCTCAGAGCTTCTGTCTGCAACTGTGTCTTCTCTTAGACAACCTTGCCTCCAAGGTGTTCAACAACCTTGAGGTCTTCCCTGAGTTGTTGATTCCAGCTCTTGTGTTGCAACACGTCTTTGTCTGAACCCGCAGTGTTCAGAAGTGCATCCTCTGTGCACGGCTATCAGAACCTGTAGTGTTCTGTTACACCCTCCTGGTGTGAAGCCTCAAAGACTTTCACCTAAAATCAAAACAACCTGCAAATGTACAACCACAACATACATTCACAACATATGAAGAACACTCACAGACATCCACATAGCACATAATTCATGATGGAAAAACTGCTTTTGTTTATATTAAAAATGGCAAATGCCTGTAATTACAAGGTGTTCTCGAGCTCTCTCTGGCTCTTCCCAGACTCCTACTCATCTAACTCCCTCCCACTACTACAAAATGAGATCTGAAAATATCTTTTACCTGAGGGGTCTCTTTGAGCACTTCCCTCCAACCTACCTACCCTATTCAATTGCATTGAATAGCTGTCTAGTTCGCATCTGGATCTAGATCTCAACCATACAAACATTAATGGCTGATCTTATCTACAACCTGCACAAAGGCATGGCTCTATGGCTCACCAGCCTAGACATTTAATTACATTTAATTTAGATTTCAAATGAGGCTACGCCTCTCTTCAACACGTGATTTGAATTCGCTGACATGGCTGGCTGGTTGACGTGGAGAGATGCTCCTGCATCAGAAAGTCTTGTAGGTGCCAACTAAGAAGGAAGATCCTCCCATCATATTGAAAATGATGTATCTCGATCAGCCAAGGGACAAGAATCCCCCTTTCTATATTTATTTAGGCATGAATGACCTCTTCTTGAACAATTTCATGCTTGATTCAAGGGCCTCAACAAATGTCATGTCATTAAAAGTGTTAGGCGCATGCCCAATTTGGAAGAAAATCATGACATGGGAGAAATAGAATTGGCATGAGAAGCATCATGTGGAAAGTAGATGCACATGCAGGAAAAGAAGCACGTGTAAGGTAGATGCGCATGTAAGAGAAACAACACGTTGCAAGACAGACGTGCATGCAGAAGAGGAAAGCATGCGAGGTACGCATGCAAGAAGCTCTAGCCATGATAGGGTTAGGGTTTTGGTAAGAGAATGTAATGGCTGGTAAGCTAGAAACATGTCCTAGGAGGTCTAGGTCAGGGTGGTGGTTGTTGTTGGTTGGTTGTTCAGGTGGGCATATGGTTCCTTTTTGGTTGATTATTGTTATGATGTCATTCGAGGCGAGAATGACTGTAAGTCCGATCTATTTTGTAAGCTATTGAGATGAGGAGAGTAAACAAGGGTATATCTTGAAGGTTATATCAAAGGCTAAGGATCCTGGTATGATCTAGTCTACCTCATTGTAGATCTTGACCCACTAATGGGGAGTTGTAATGCATAGGGTGTTGTAGTTTTGGAAACACTATCATCAAAGAGCAGAGAAGGAAAATATTTGTGGACATAGCCTAGGAGGGGTTAACCACAGTAGATCATGTGTTATGTGATTGAATATTGTGTATTCCCTTTATTGTCAATAAATATATGTTAGAAAGATGCGGGAATGACTAGTTAGATATGCTATTATGCATGCATGAATAAGAATGAAAGGGTATTCAATATAAGTTGAACGTTAATGTAACTAATGAAGATAACAAAGTTTAATCCCAGATCCCCACTCATTCCTAGGCTGTAAGCACCTGAGCATTGCATCCACCCATAAGAACTATCTCGGGTGAGACTATGCAATGCACCTTGTGTGCTGCATTTCCTTCTGGTTTACCAAAGGGGGTGATAGTTTTAGAGCGGTTTTGTTGGAAACCATATCAGCCCTGAACCTAGGTCAGCCCAAGAATGGTAGGAAGGATGAAGTAACCAACAAAAAGTGATGGAACAACTTGGTTTGAAGACAACCCAAACTTATGGAAATGTATGTGGTGTTGATTCACAAAGGGTTGAGGTATTTGGGGCGTGTGAGGAAGTTGAGGTAGTTCTGATTGATTTTCAACATATCAACATTCTCATGGACATATTGGTGATCAATGTTCCATATTCTTGGGGGATTCTCTTGTCGAGGACCTGGTCCTCATCCCTTGGGGGTTTTCTCAGCATGAACCTTACACATACATATATTTCCATGGGTGATGGCCTGTATGAAATCTTACACAATAGGGAAAAGAATGATACACATGTGATGGATCTGAGGGGCCCTAATTATGTCAGTGAAAACTACTATGATATTCCTCCATAGGTTTTTGAGTATGATGCATCCAAGCTACCCTTCATATAGGAATATTCTATAGAGATGTTTATTCCATGGATAGAGAAGAAGAAAATTACAAAATACCATGGGAAGGAGCTGGGGTCTATCCATGTTATGTAGGAAGAAGATGAGAATAATGAAGAGATCAACAGAGAGACAGTCTGCCCAGAGCCTCCATACATTGAAAATACACCTTGCATTGATATTTCTAAGAATTCTGATAAATAAAGGTACTATCTGACAACATTATACGAGAGGGACATGCCATTACCAGTGGATGGATCTCTTCTTTGACCTTACATCAAGGTCACATGACCTTCAGGGGCCCAAGGCCCCATGTAAGTAGGTAAGTCATTTTGATTCCTTGCATTTTCATCTTGATTGCTCATATTAGTTTAGATGCATTTGATTTTCATTTTTCTTTACTTGCATATTGATTTCATGCTTAGTTTAGAAGTTTTTGAAAAAAATGTCAAATTTTTTCTTTTCTAGATTAAATTTTCATTATATATATATATATATATATATATATATATATATATATATATATATATATATATATATATATATATATATATATATATATATATATATATATATATATATATATATATATATATATATATATATATATATATATATATATATATATATATATATATATATATATATATAT
>JASDQU010306292.1:187884-212248 GCA_032191745.1 Picea mariana
ATATATATATATATATATATATATATATATATATATATATATATATATATATATATATATATATATATATATATATATATATATATATATATATATATATATATATATATATATATATATATATATATATATATATATATATATATATATATATATATATATATATATATATGGATTAAGGGTGATAGCACCACCCTAGATGCTTTGATCCCTTTGTATGATTTTTTGGGAAGCACAGGTCTACCAGGAGATGTTGCAGTTCTCATGCACTCTATGATGAGCACATGTCCCCAAGTAGGAGTAAGATTTTATCCTCATTTTATTGATAACTAAGGATATTATGTATTGATGCCCTTAGGTTGCATATATGGAGTGCCGAGAGACTACATGACCAGAAATATCCTTTTGCATAGTTGGAGACCCTTCTCTCCACCATAAAGGTCACAGTTTTCCAGATGGAATCCACCACATCAACTAGATTCTAGAAGGAAGTGGGACTTGCTCCATGAGGTACAAGTTAGTATTATGGTGAGAATCATTTCAATATTTAAGCCATTTGAGTATGTTGTATCTTATATTGCTTTAGATTTCATGATATATTCTTATACATTATGCCTTTTTCCCATCTTCACCTTGATGGTTGACATTGTTCCCTAGTAAGTGGTATTCCCTGGGGATGGGTTTGCTACTAGGAACTACCTTGAAGATCCATTGTACCATTCCCAACTGTTATCACATAAACTTATCAGAGTTTGTGGGTTTTTGGTTTCTACCTAATTCTATAATTTTTCCCTATCTCTCTCCTTTTCGTGGACCAAATAGTAAGTTTTTCCCCTTCGGCTTGTAAAGTTTTCTCTATTTTCCCTCATTCGTTTGAACGACTTGTTTTTCCTTGTTGTATTAACTGAGAAGTCTCAGACCTAATATTTTTTGTTTTCTCTAAGGTTAATCACTTTCCTCTTTGTCTTAGTCACTCGTCCTTTGTCTTTCTGAGCCCCCAACTAGTCGTCCAAGTATTTGTCTATATAGGCCGCATCTGCGGTCTCAAGGTGAAGCACTCAGAGCAACCCATTCTAGACTCAAATCAAGTAAACATGTGATTTTATCTCCCAACAACTAGGATTTGCAGAGTCATTTTGCGAAAATTGAAGTGAGGGATGCACAATTTTCCTGAGTCCCGAAGGCCCAAAGTGCCAAGGCCTGAAATTCTGAAGTAGAGTAAAGGTATGATCTAAACCGTTGATCATCATTCGATAAGGACCATCGATTTCTGTATGAAGATACCATTTTCATTCTGGATATTGGGAGTTGCAGAGTGGGCTGTGTTAAAGTTCCTCAAAGGAAAAAAATATGAAGAGATCGTGGTCGTAGACCCATAGGAGCATGTGGCGATAGATAGGAGTCTTCATGAGTTCATAGTTTGGACGATTGGCATGGGGTAGGGCATAGATTCAACAAAGTGTGAATTGTGAAATAGATTCATATCATCCAATACAGAGGGGAACACAATTCTAGATCAATGGATTCACAGTTTTGCAAATTAGAGGTTTTAGCATGGAGCACGATGCAAGTTTGCAAGCGCGAAGTCACGAAGTGCCCAGGAATTGGGCCCATTGTCATAGCCCATGGTCATATGGAAAAAGGGTCCATAAATAAAGGTGAGTGCTCATCACATGGAGCTGGTAGCTTGGGGTTCTAGGGAAGAAATCACAGCTGTCGGAGGCAAAGAAGATCTAGTCGTCAATCTCAGTCAAGTGATTTCATCAAAGAGGGCATTGGGAAGTTTGTGGTCTAGTGTTGTGAAAATATCCGAAGGGAGAAATCCCAAATTTCCTTTAGATATGAGCGTCGAGTCATGGCTTGAGGTCACATGCAGGAAATGCAGTGGAGACAAAGTCGGTACCAGAAGTGTTGGGAGCACAATGGAAAGGGTTCAAATTTCATGAGATCTACATCAAAGGCTAAAAAACACCCGTGTTAGTTGAAGAGTGAGATCATCACGGTTTCAAAGGCATCGGGTTGACTCGAAGAGCCGCCAGAAGCACATGGAAGATCCCTGGGCATTAAGCCTCATCCTGATCTTGATGAAGGTAGTTAATGAAAAAATGAGTGGTGGTTGAAACCTCGACTCACTCCATAAATGGAAGGTCCGGCCGTGGGGACTGAACCATCAACCTGTGGTACTCCTGCAAGAAGATTTTCCTACAAAACCCATGCTAATATAAGCTTGTGTATGACAAAGGAATTCCTACATAGTCTAATAGAGAAGACATAGATGAAAAGCCTTGAATGAAGGGGCCTGATCGTGCTCCTGGTAGTGGTGAATTGTTTTGAGTATAAAGAGTTAGTTTTGATATTTTGGTAAGGTCATCAAATGGTTGAGCAGAGCTCCCTATTTTGTAATTTTTTGATCCCAGAACTGTTCTCTGGTTATGTATTGGATTTGAGACTTTCAAATTAATAGAAGGCATCCCCTTTTCATCTCTTTGTAAAAATTGTGCTAAAATACCCGGGCATGGAGGATCCAATAGAGGGTTGTTATGTTGTTGTAATGTAGGTTTGATTGCAGCGGTATTGTGACCAGGTTTAGTCAGCTCACTTGTGATCTTTTCCCGTCTTACACTAAATGTCTCGGGCATGGAGGAACTAGTCGAGTTGTTGTAGCTACATGGTGATGTAGGTTTGATCATTGTGTTGTTGTGACTGTTTTGTTTAGACATATTTTAGTGTCTAAAGCTTTAGCTTGAGAGTGATCTTGAGTCTAAGTTTTTCTTGTCCAAGATGCTTGAAGGCCTGATGCCCATAACAGTCTTTTACACCTTTCTTACTAAGTCTTCCCTCTGCTCACACTTAAACTCAATTCACTGACTGAAGTTAGTTGTGGCCCTTACTTCCCTGTGAATTTCTTGTCCAGTCCTGTGTTGAAAATCATTTATATATTGAGTTTTTTCCATTGAGCTCCACTTATATAAAACCAACATCCACTAAAAAATATGATGGGCACTGAGGTTATCCTCCCGTAATATGAGGGGTGACTTTCAATGCTAACATTCATGGCATTATTTTCGAGGAGATAATTGAAGACATTTCCCTAGGTAAGAAAGACAAAGAAATTCTGATTCTAAAGGTACATCATAAATAAGTACCTGTAAGATTACAACTTGTGCCTAGAGACTCCACTGTTTCAATTGTGGCTCCCAAAAGAAGACACACAAGGTCCACTCCAAAACTACCTCTAGCGACACCTAAAGCTAACCCAGAGAAAATTATTAGAAAAGGAAAGACCTCTCAAGAAGGTACCTCAACTTCTTTACCAGGGGATTCTGGTAATTTACATAATCCTTCTTTAAAAACTCCATTAACTGCTTCTAGTTCTCCTATTCTACCTTCTGTTGGAGTTTCAAGATTTTTAAATTTTGGGAGTTTTCGTGTTGCTTTCTCCCTTCCTAGCCTTGGTTTACAAGGATAAATCTTCGATACCCCTGTTTCCCCTGATATCGTACAATGGTTTAGACCTAGGACCTCAAAATATTTTCCCACTCCAGGATTTACCACTCCTCCCCCTATTAGAGTTTTTTCATTTATATAAGGGGAAATTTATGTCCCCTTGAGCCCTGTAGCATTTTCCCCCAACACTTAGTCATTGAATCTTTCTCCCAGGCACACAACTACAGTTGTACCTATCCTAGATCCATCTCCTCCTATTTCTCCTCTAGTTCACATCCCAATGGAAGGTGTTAATCCACCTAGAGATAGAATGGCTAACATAGTGGCTGCTAGATACACCTCTCTCATCTTGCCTTAGCCTTTGAATGATCTCCCGGCTGAAGGCTACCTTAAAGTGTTTCCCAAGTTCATGAAGGAGGAAATATAACTGCAGAGGAACACCTTGAAGCCTTTTACAGTTTTGCAAATAATCATGACATCTTGAATCAGGATGTATGGATGAGAGTTTTTGTCCATAGCCCTAATGGTGAGGCTAGGAAATGGTTTAGGGGCTTGGCCCCCAGATCTATTGATGGGATTCAATCCCTAGATGATGCATTTTTAAGACATTGGGGGGATAAAAAGGATTTTCTTTATTATATTACAAAGTTCAGGGCGTTTAAGAGGAAATAAGGGGAATTTGTTTTAGATTTCCTAAAAATATTCAATAGGATGTATGGTAAGATTCCTCTTGAAATTAAACGTACTGAAACCTGGACCAAGGTTACCTATGCTAGTGCTTTTGACCTCAAGTTTTTCCTCCTGTTGAGAGAAAGAAGGGCCACCTCATTGGTTCATATGCAAGATGCAGCCCTTGAAGTAGAATATAATCTACTGGAAGTAGACAAACTCAGGAGCGAATATGATAAAGACATGATAAAAGGTAAATCTGAAGCTTTAGCCTCTATTTCTTCTGTTTTCCACCCCCCAGAATACGAAAGAGGCAGGTTGATAAAATCACTTTCTGTAGAGGTGGAAAGGTTGAAGTTGGAAGAAAAGAAGAGCTATATGTATCCCCAAAATTATGATAATAGGGGTAGCTTCAAAAGGCCAAACAATGCCCCCCAAATTATCCAAAGATATCAAAGAAACATAGATAGAGATCATCAAAAAATTCAAGCTCCTCTCCAAAATAACCTTGTTACTGATGAAGAAGGAGAGGAAGAGGAGATTGATCCTGAAATTCATTGTCTTGGGGACACCTCCTCATTTCCTCATTTAACCCAAGTTGCATATGAGGAGTCTCTCATGGATAGACAATTGAATGAGCTGAGCAAAGGGGAAACGGCTAGCAATCATCCAAATAGATATAATCTGACGTCAAAAAAGAAAGTGGGGAACCTTGATATTTTTGACCAACCTACCAGAACTGAGAATCCTGCTAAAGAGGTGGCAGACAACAGTAAAGAAAAGAGCCTTCAAGACCCCCCATCAGTGGTCAAAATCCTTATCCCAGAAGTGAAGGAGATTTTGAAGCCTCCCTCCTCATATATCTTAGAGCAGGAATTTCAAAAGATTAGGATCCCTGTACCTCTTTCGGGGTTGACCGAGTTTGAGGAATTTAGAAGTTACCTCTCCAAAGTGTGGCAACCTGAACCTTCATCGCATCCCATAGAATCAATCAACCTTCAAGATGAAAACCCAACTGTTATACTAGGCCTTTTGGTAGAGGATAGAGATGATTCCTCACCTCCCTTTTATACATCATTGAACATCCATGATAAGGTGTTGCACAATTTCTTGATGGATTCAGGAGCATGTCACAATCTTATGCCTAAAATTTTCATGGATGAGTTGGGGTTAGAAGTTAAAAAAACTTACCATGACCTGTATTCATTCGATTCCAGGAGAGTGAAATGTCTTGGGGTTATTAAAGGCCTAATTGTCTCCTTGTTCCAATTTCCAATGAAGAGTGTGGTCATGGATATAGTGGCAGCTGATGGTCCTCCTAAGTTTGGGATTATTTTGTCTATATCATGGATCAAAATACTAGGGGGAACTTTCTAGATGGATCTATCATATGCCACCATTCATGTGTTCAGAGGGGAACATAGAATACTTTATAGAGAAGAACAAATTGCCTACATTATTAGTGACGAAGCCAATCCCATCAACCACCCCATTTTCTCAGTCGATACTGATTTAGGAACCAATATTTTTCATCTCTATGATGTTCCTCAGCCTCCTATTGAAATTAGGAAGCATCATATTACATTTTGCAAAGAGCCTACCCCCAAGACCTCTGTGTGGAAAATAATTTTTGATGGAGCCTCTTCTAAGGAAAGTGTTGGTGCTGGAGTAGTTTTTATTTCCCCCACCCAAGAGACCATATCTTTGTCTTGCAAATTGGAATTTGAAACAACAAACAACATGGCAGAATATGAGGCTCTTGTCTTGGGTTTGAGAGCTTCCAAAGACATGAAAATTGAGGAGCTAGCAGTGTTTGGAGACATTGAGTTGATTGTTCATTAAGTCAGAAATGTGTATCAGGCTAAGCACCTGAGGTTAAGGGCCTATAGAAATGAGGTATGGGATATGATTGACAATTTCTTCTTGTATTTTAATATTTCATTTGTTCCAAGGGAGGAGAACTCTGTGACCCTTGGTAGTCTCAGCAAGTAATTTTAAGGTCCCTTTGCCCCCCAAACTCAAATATGAGGTGGATATAAAGTATAGACCCTTTATTCATGAAAACGTCAAACATTGGAAGGTATTTAAAGATGATATTGAGATAAAAAAATCCTTGATATTATGGATAAATTTTCTGATATGCATATCGACCAGGATCGTGATTATGAAGAAAGCCATCATGCTGATGTTTTTATGAATAAGATTGATAACCATCATATTATTCAATTGTCTAGCAACCATATTCCAAAGGGGCTTGTCCCTTTAGAGAGATTGTTTGACAGAAATGATGTTGTTGTAAAGGTTGAAGGATCAACTGAAGAGGTCGATGTGACTAAATGAAATATAGGAATGGAGGAGGATCCAAAATGGGTCAAATTGTCTAGAGGCTTGTCAAAAGAACAAAGGGATGAATATGTCAGACTCTTGATGTTTTTTCTTGTACATACGAGGCTTTGAGAACATATGACACCAACGTCATTGAACACAAAATACATTTGAAAGAATATGCCAAAACTTTCAAGAAGAAGCTCAGACAAATAAATACCATGTTGTTGCCGATTATGGAAAAAGAAGTCAAGAAGCTGCTGGATGCACATATCATCATCCCTTTGAGATTTTCAGAGTGGTTGTCTAATTTGGTGTCTGTAAGGAAGAAGAATGGGGAAATCAGGTTGTGTATTGATTTCATAAATTTGAACAGGAGATCCAAAAAGGATAACTATCCCTTTCTGAGAATGGAGCTCATTTTGCAAAAAGTGATTGGTTCAACCAGGATGTCTATGGTCGATGGTTTCTCCGGTTACAATAAGATATCTATCTTTCCTGAAGATAGAGAAAATATATCTTTCACAACTCCTTGGGGCACATTCATGTATGCTAAAATTTCCTTTGGATTGATGAATGAAGGAGCGACTTTCCAACGAGCTATGGACATTGCCTTCATTGGAGAAAAGGATAAATTTGTATTCATCTATCTGGATGACATTACGATATTCTCCAGGTCTTATAAAGAGAATTGTTATCATCTAAGGAAGGTTTTCCTGAAGTGCAGAAGGTTCGGTCTCTCCCTCAATCCAAAGAAGTCTTTATTTGCCATGCAGGAGGGAAAATTGTTAGGGCATATTGTGTCAGCTGAAGGGGTGAAAATTGATCCAAGATGAGTAGAGGCCATCCAGTCCTTGTCTTTTCCCAGAACCAGGAAAGAGGTTCAGTCTTTCTTGGGTAAAATCGATTTTTCGAGGAGATTCATTTCTAATTTTGCTGAGTTGGTTAAATACATTACAACCATGCTAAAAAAGGGGAATGAAGTGAAATGGTTTGCTGAGTCCATAAATTCTTTCAACCAAATCAAGAGGGTATTGACTGAAGCACTTGTGCTCATCATCCCAGACTATTCCAAGGAATTTACGATATTTTCCTTCGTTTCATCAAATACATTAGCTATTGTTTTGCTATAGAGAAATTCAGATGGGCTGGAACAGCCTATTTCCTTTTTCAGTAGAGCACTGAGATATGAAGAAACGAGATATGATATCATGGAAATGAAGGCTTATTCTTTGGTGAAAGCCCTCAAGGATTTCAAAATCTATATTCTACACTTGAAAATTATTGCATATGTCCCCTTGGCTTCAGTAAAGGAGATACTGATCCAACCCGATATAGATGGGAAAAAAAGAAAGTGGATCACCAAGATTCTAGAGTTTGACCTGGAAATCAAACCCACCAGGTTGGTGAAAGGCCAAGGTTTAGCTAAGTTATTGGCTGAATCAAATTGTGAGGCATTGGGAGTTAATTTCATGAATATAGACTCAGAAAATCAACAAGATGATATTGATGGTGAAGACGCTCATGTCAGCCCCAACTTAGTAGGATTCCCTTGGTATAAAGATATCATATAATTTCTGCAGAAGTTGATCCCCCCTGATGTTTTGGATAAAAACAAGGTGAGATATTTGAAGCTCAAAGAAATCAAGTATTGTATCATTGATCAGATTTTGTACTGGAAGGATCCTCTGGGAGTCATGTTGGGATGTCTAGACCCACAGGAATCCCAAAGAGCTATGTATGATTTTCATGAAAACTCATGTGGGGGGAATCATTTTTGGAGGACCACAACGTATAACATCCTCAGAGATGGGTATTTATGGACCATCCCTTTTACTAATGTTTGTGAAAATATTAGAGCATGTACCAAGTATCAAAATTTTTCTGGAAAGAAGCAACTCAAATCTTTTCCTTTGAAACCTGTAGCGGTTTCTGGACCTTTTCAGTAGTGGGGTCTCGACTTCATTGGATATATCCACCCAACCTCGAGTGGCCAACACAGGTGGATTTTGACCGCCACTGATTATTTTACCAAATGGATAGAAGCCATCCCTACAAGGAGTGCCTCCCACAAGGTGATCATAAATTTCCTTAAAGACATCATATTCAAATTTAGTTGTCCAAGCAGGATTGTTACAGACAATGTTCCCTCTTTCAGAGCTGAGCCATTAATTAATTTCTGTGAGCAGTATGGGATCACACTAGTCCATTCTACTCCCTACTACCATCAGGGAAATGGTTTAGCAGAGTCTTCTAACACGATCCTCATAAATATCATCAAAATAATGTTAGAAGACAACATGAAATCCTAGGATTTGAAGTTGAAGTTTGCATTGTGGGCTAACATAGTTACCACAAAAATATCACTGGGCATTTCTCCTTTCCAACTATTGTATGGAATTGAGGCAATCTTTCCTGCTCAAATTGCTTTGCCTGTGGAGAAGTTCCTCTAGGACTACCAATGAAAACCTGATGACATGGTCAGGAGGATACTGCAGCTGGTATAAGTGCAGTAGACCAGGGAGCAGCTGCTTGATAAATCACAAGACCATCAACAAAAAATAAAATGATCTTTTGACAAGGGCGCAAGAAAGGAAAATTTCTAGCTGGGGGATCTGGTGCTCAAATGGGATGCACCCAAGCAAGAAAAGGGAAAACATGGTAAATTTGAAGCCTTGTGGATTGGCCCCTTCAATATTTCTGAGGTTTTTCCAAATAACACTTATAAGTTGCAGAATTTGGAGGATTCTGAGGTTTAAGGTGGCCCTGTCAATGGGAATTTTTTGAAGAATTTTTTTTTTAGGCCGTGACCGATGTTCCACCATTGTAAATACCACTCCTGTTTTGTTTTTATTTTTAGTTTTTTTTTTCAATAAGAGACCCCATAACTCAAAGCTAAGGCACTAGAGCTGCACTTTCTTGGCAGCTCACAGGGAGCATGCCATCCCTTGTGGAGCCAAATGTTATCACATGAACTTGTCAGAGTCTTGTGGGTTTGTGGTTTCTACCTAAGTCTGTAATTTTTCCCTGTATCTCTCCTTTTCGCAGACCAAATCTTAAGTTTTTCCCCTTCGGCTTGTAAATTTTTCTCTGTTTTCCCTCGTTCATTTGAACGACCTATTTTTCCTTGTTCTCTTACCTAAGAAGTCTCGGCCCTAATATTTTCTGTTTTCTCTAAGGTTGATCACTTTCCTCTTTATCTCAGTCGCTCATCCTTTTTCTTTCCGAGCTCCCAAACAATCGTCCAAGTATTTTTCTATACAGGCCGCAACCATGGGCTCAAGGTGCAACACTCGGAGCGACCCATTCCAGAATCAAATCAAGTAAACAAGCGAGTTMAACTCCCAACAACTGGGATTCACAAAGTCATTTTGGGAAAAATGAAGTGAGGGATGCACAATTTTCCTGAGTCCCAAAGCCCCAAAGCATCGAAGTGCCAAGGCCCAAAAATTTTGAAGTAGAGTAAAGGTATGATCTAAGTCGTTGATCCTCAGTCGATAAGGACCGTCGATCTCTATATGTAGATACCATTCGCATTCTAGAGATCGGGAGTTGCGGAGTGGGCTATGTTAAAGTTCCATGAAGGAAAAAAATCCAAAGAGATCATGGCCGCAGACCCATAGGAGCATGTGGCAACAGGTAGGCATCTTCTTGATTTCATAGTTCAGAGGATTGACATGGGGTAGGGTGCAAATTCATCAAAGCACAAAGTGCGAAATATATCCATATCATCTGATCTAGAGGAGCGAAGTCACGAAGTGCCTAGGAATTGGGCCCATGTTCATAGCTCGTGGTCATATGGAAAGTGGGTCCATAAAGAAAGGTGAGAGATCGTCATGTGGAGCTAGTAGCTTAGGGTTCCAAGGAAGAAATTACAGCTG
The DNA here is from genome assembly GCA_032191745.1 of Picea mariana. NCBI lineage: Eukaryota > Viridiplantae > Streptophyta > Pinopsida > Pinales > Pinaceae > Picea > Picea mariana. Next base: position 198,207 of record JASDQU010306292.1, read on the forward strand.
TTGGATGCAAAGTAGATCCAACCGTCAATCTAAGTCAAGTGATTTCGTCAAAGTGGGCATTGGGAAGTCTGTGGTCTAGTGTTATGAAAATATTCGAAGGGAGAAATCCTGAAGAGCCTTTAGAGATGAGTGTCGGGTCATGGCTTAAGGTTGCATGTAGGAAATGTAGTGGAGGAAAATTCGGCACCAAAATTCTTTAGAGTGCAAAGGAAAGGGTTCATATTTCATGAGATCTGCATCAAAGGCTGAAAAATGCCCATGTTAGTTGTAGAGTGAGATCATCACGGTTTCAAAGGTGTTGGGTTGACTCGAAAAGCCACTAGAAGAACTTGGAATATCCCTCGGCGTTAAGCCTTGTCCTAATCCTGATGAAGGTAGTTAATGAAAAAAGGAGTGGTGGTTGAAACCTTGACTTACTCCATAAATGGAAGGTTTGGCCATGGGGACTGAACCGTCAGCCTGTGGTACTCCTGCGAGCAGTTTTTTCTACAAAACCCATGCTTATCTAAGCTTGCATATGAAAGAAGAATCCCTACACAGTCTGACAGAGAAGATGCAGATGGAAAGCCTTGAATGCAGGGGCCCGATCGTGCTCCTGGTAGTGGTGAATTGTTTTGAGTATAAAGAGTTAGTTTTGATATTTTGTTAAGGTCGTTAACTAGTTGAGAAAAGCTCCCTATTTTGTAATGTTTTGATGCCATAACTATTGACTGGTTATGTATCATATTTGAGACTTTCAGATTAATATAAGTCATCCCCTTTTCATCTCTTTGTAAAAACTGTGCTAAAACACTCATCCATGGAGGATCGAGTTGAGGGTTGTTATGTTGTTGTAATGTAGGTTTGATTGCAGTGATATCATGACTAGTTTTAGTCATCTTTCTTGTGATATTTTCCCCTCTTACATTGAATGGATCAGGCATGGAGGATCCAATCGAGTTGTTGTAGCTGCATGGTGATGTAGGTTTGATCATTGTGCTATTGTGACTGTGTTGTTTGGACACATTTCAGTGTCTGAAACTTGAGATTGAGAGTGATATTGAGTCTGATTTTTTCTTATCCAAGCTGCTTGAAGGCCTGATGCCCATAGCATTATTTTCCACCTTTATTACTAAGTCTTCCCTTGGCTCACACTTAAACTCAATTCACTGACTGAATTTAGTTGTGGCCCTCACTTCCATGTGCATTTCTTGTCCAGTCCTATTTTGAATATCATTTATATATTGAGTTTTTTCCATTGAACTCCACTCATATAAAACCAACATCCACCAAAAACTATGATGGGTACTGGGCTTATCCTCCCACAATCTGAGTGTGACTTTCAATGCTAACACCAACCATACTTACTACTTTCCATCACTATTTCCCACCATTTCCTTATCTATTGGGATTTTAGGGTGTATTGACCCAATAAAGGGTTGTCCCTCATTCCATGGTAAGAATGGGATGAAAGGCCATAGGGATTGATGTTGGGTAAAATATAAAAGCCTATATATGAACCTTCTAGATGCTTTTCCCAGGGATCACCCAAGAAAGAAATGAAACACTTATCTTTGAGTAAAGGGGGACTCACAATAAAATATGATTAAAAGTGCTTAAAAGGTAAGTTGAAGGATAGGAGGTCTCATCACGAGCTGGCCTATCATGTCCATGAGTACCTAGTGGTATGAAATTACTATCATTTGGTCACCAAGATAGGGTAATGGTTCCTAGTTGCATAGCTGAGAGAAAGGGGGTCTCATCATGAGACAACCTTCTCATTTCCCCTAGGTGTTTTTGGGTGACATTTCCATTATCTGGACACCATGTCAGGGAAGTTTCCTTCAAACTTTCCTTAAAATTATGAAAGAATAAAATAATGGAAAATAATTGTCTTGGAAAAAGTGCATTGCAAACAAAGGTACCACACACCCTCTACAAAGGCACCCATGAATGAGACACTACGACCTCTTGTATGTCATGAGCCCTATGCCCATTGAGTCTTAACCCCAACCACTTCACCTGCTTTACATGGATTAGAGGGGGATCTCTTGGGAACTCTCCTTGACCTAGGATAATATCTACCCAATAGAACACCTTGTCGATCCTCCCATATTCAAGCTTGACAAGTCACATAATGTCTTTGAGAAATTAATTGTTTAATATAATGGTCTTTGATGCACATTCTTAGGTGGCTCATTTATTGATTGGATTCACTTATCATGATGTTAAGAATTGATATCGTTGGAGGGCATGCTCATTTATCTTTACATGACCTAGTTGTTGGACATTTTTTGAAGAACAAGCCTAGCTTGGGCTTCGATGGGGCTTGAAGCCCACATGTAGATGCCAAGGGCCCACATGTCAGATGAGAAAGATAAAACTTGGAAGGCATTAAATATGACTTGGAAAACATAACTTATCCCCCACATGGAAAATGTTTTTCCTAGGAAAGGAAATAAGTCACTTCTAGAGGCATGACGTCACCTAGGGGGTTACGGTTTGGTGGTGTGGTTGATGCATTGACACCTTGACGTTTTGAGGAGAAATGGGTTTTTACCATGAAGGAATCAACTTGGATACTTGACATGTGTCCTTGTCAAGTCTAACCACCCTCTTCCTACACCAACAACTTTCTCCAAATGCCAAAACATCCTCTAAAGGGGTGATGTATTAAAATTAGGGTTTTCTTATGTGTAAAACTGAATTTTAGATGAATTGTTTAATATTATTATGTTTAGGGGGAAAGATTAGGGTTTTTGACCCCTAGTTTTGTGGTTTACCCCTAATTATGTGGAAAAGTCACCTTAGTGACATTTTTTATAAATAAGAGATCATAAGATCTGATTATGACATAACTCTCCCTCTTGTGAGAAGACATTGGTTTGAAATTTTCACTACCTTTGGAAAATTGTGTATTTTATGCACTTGTTTGTGGCTATATTTTGGTGAATGGTTGATGGAATTGTAGTGCTAGCCTTGGAAGGCTTATCTTTGATCTTATGGTGGATTTTCTTAGCATTTTCCTTGAAATTAGTATGGTCTTTTACTTTCACGCTATGATTTGTTTCAATTCAAGGTTATTGTGCTAGGACCTAAGTGGGAAGTATAAGGAGGTTCGATATGCCCAAAGTGTTGGATAAAGCATGATATGCTAGTCAAATTTGCTATGGTTGACAATTTTCTACAAAATGGTCTTGAGAGACTTGTTCATGGCCTTTACTTGTCCATTTTCCTAGGGGTAGTAAGGGGAATAATGACCATGTTTAAACCCTAGTTTCGATGCTAATTATTTCATCATTTTGTTCTGAAAGTGACTACCAGGATCAATGACAATATCACTCAGGATTCTAAACCTGTCTATAATTTGATTGAACACAAAGAATGCATCAGTCTTACCATCAAATTTAACTCTAGGCATGGCCTCGACCCACTTAGTAAAGTAGTCAATGGCCATGATAATGTGCTGATGCCCCCAACCAAAGTTGGGTTGCAATCCACAAAATCCACCCTGCACTTCGTGAAGGGACCGACGATAATGACTGGATGGAGAGCAGATGGTGCGATTGGATTTTCTGAGTGAACACTTGGAAGGGGTGACACTTCTTAACTGCTTTGACACACTCTTTAAAAATAGACAGACAAAAATAACCGGCTCACAAAATTTTAGGGCTGTCACAAGCTCAGATAGATGACCACCACAAGCCCCACTGTGGTAGTCATTTAGAGCATATTCAGTTTCTTCGTGAGTCAAGCAACAAAGAAAGATATTGTCTACTCCTCGACGATACAATGTGTCACTAACAATGAAATAGTTCTTAGCTTGGTATCATATGTGCCGTTAGTCATCTCTCGAGAGATGCTGAGGGAAATTCAAAGTTTGAATATATACCACAATATCTCCATACTAGGAATCTGGCGATGAGACAAGGAAAATGTTTTCATCCAAAAATCAATCAACATGAATAACATCCTCATCTAACTAAGGGGACACAGATATTAACTCTGCAAAAGCTATTGATTTCTTGGATTTTGCAGAAGCAAAATCGAGATCAAATTCTTGTAAGATGACAATCCATTTATTATACTTCCCCCCTATGATATGCCGATTAAGGATGTATTGAAATAGATTGACATTGACAACCACATTAGTTTTTAAAAGCAATATATAGTGTCATAATTGTTGAACTATGTGAATGACAGCCAAAGCTAGCTTTTCAACATGAGAATATTTGAGTTCAGGGTCGACTAAGTTTCAACTATGATATTAAATGATGTGCTCATGGAGCTTGTCATCCTCTTGAACCAAAACCATACCAATCATCTCTTCGGACATGGTGATATACATCAAGTAATATCTATTGTAGTCTTGAGACTTCAGCAGAGGTGTTGATACGAAGGCTTTCTTCAAAGCATTGAAGGATTCCCGAGCTCACTCATCCTAGATAAAAGGAGTTTCCTTCTTTAAGAGATGCATGAAACCCTTAGTAATATTGGCATAGCTCACTATAAACCGTTGAAAAATTTATCTTTCCCCTGTAAACCTTGAAGTTGACGAATAATGCGCGAGGGAGGAAATTGAGGTGTTGCCTCAACCTTTAATAGATCCACCATGATCCCAATATCAGAGACTAAGAATCCTAGAAGACAACATGAACTAATGTAAAATATGCATTTATGAGGTTTCAAATGAATGCGGTGATGTATACATCTTTCAAAAACTAGCCGAAGGTGGGTAGGGTGATCCACTCTCTTACGAGAGTGAGCAATGAGATCATCGAGATAGGCTTCGAATATATTCTTGAGATCGTGAAACATGAAGGTCATAGCTTGTTGGAAGGTTGCTCCAGCGTTCTTAAGGCCGAAAGGTATTTTCCGGTATGCGAATGTACCCCAAGAAAAATAAATTTCGTCTTATGTTGGTCCTCGAGCTTAATCTAAATTTGGTTATACCCTAAAAATCCATCTATAAAAGAAAAAACTTCGCTTCTCACACACTCATCGAGAATCTGATCAAGGAAGCGTGTCGAGAAGTTGTCTTTAGGACAGACCTTATTCAGGTCTCAAAAATCCATGCATACATAGATGGTTCCTTGACTTTTATTCACAGGAATGGGATTGAATACCCATTCAATCAAGGGAACCAAGTAGATAAAGCCAACTTTAAGTATTTTTTCTACCTCTTCCTTAATAGCAGAGGCCTTCTTAGGATTGACAACTCTAAGTCATTGCCAAACATAATTAGCATCCGGGTAGGTTTTAATATCATGTTCAACAATTCGAGGGTCGATTCCTGGCATCTATTCATATGACCAAGTGAATACATTGTAGAATTCTTTGAAGATCTCGATGTAGACCAAAATTTCTTATGACGAACAATCTGCACTGATGTATACATTTTCAACCTTACTAGGAATATGAGAGATATATATCGTGCCGATAAGAGAGACACTCACCATGTTTCCTTCGGCATAAATGTCAAGTGTATCAAGTGGATATACAACGTGACCGATTATCTCTCTCAAGGTAGATCTAAAATCATCTTGTTCGATTCTAGCAAGATCTGGGAAAAAATAAGAGCGATGGTGCATATCATCCCATGGCTTATCAAAACCATTCATGGCCTCTACGATTTTTTCATACGAGGGTAAAGTATCATTGAGTAAGTCACATGAGAAATACTATGAAGTGGCCCATATGAGCTTGAGAAAAATATCCTCCTCATATGTCTATGCAGTGACAGGGTCTGGATCGACATAAGAGTCATGGACAACCTGACACGCTATCTCTGTTGCTGATAGTGGCATAGCCATTCCAGTATGTGGTTGACCTTCACATGATGTAGTCAAGGAAGGTAGGGCCCAAGAATCATTAAAAGATGAAGTTTGGAAAGGAACAACCCTCATTGATGAAGTAGACCTACTAGACATGGCATAGATATGATGAATCAGTGCCATGAAATTGAAGGTACCCATAAGGGATGAATACATTCTAACACTAGTATTCTCTGTTTTCGGCTGAGAATTGTCGACCATGGGGATCAACGATCCAACCGATGCATTGGGGATAGCATATGCAAAGGGAAACTGGTCGATTGTCACGATCTTCCCATCGTTAGGAAAACATAGAGTATAGAAGATGAATGATACAATTGCAGTCATAGAATAAGTCCAATTATGTCCTAGTAACAAGTTATAGTCGAGGGGTGCATCAACCACCTCGACATCCACCTCCACCATATTCCCACCTAACTAGACTAGGAAGGTAGAAAGAATACTGTGAGGGTGGAAATAGTGACTATCAAAAGCAATCGACATGGTTGGATATTGAGAGAGGTTCAGAGAGCCGAGGGATTTCCAACAAACCAGGGATATCACACATGTTGCAGCGCCTTCATCAATAATAATACGTTTGATGGTATACTTTGAGTAACCCATGTGGATTTGGATTTCCACATGGTAAGGCAAGCGAGGCTTCACATCCGTGATGTCAAACTTGATAACCTTAGAGCCACAGGGATTTATATATCCTAATGAATATAACAAGAAATTATTCTCTGAAAGACACTTCTGGAGTACCTCTAGACCCGACATCGCATAAGGGGTTTGACTTGGATCCTCAACAATAGAGTAATTATGGGTGGCTCTAGAATTAGGATTGTGGGTAGAGCGCTTGAGTACTCCTTTCAAAATATGAGGCCGGGGCTTTAGTTTTTCAATCTATAAAGGAGTCTCCAAAGGAGGGGGAGACTCTAGATTGGGTATAGTCTATGAAGAACTGTAATCGCAAGACCGAGTGGAAACATTAACCTCAGACTTAACCATATTAATGAATAGGCAGTCACCATCTCGCGTCAGTGGGTTTTGAATTCTACTCGTTGCATTTCCGACATTCTAGGAGCTCAAGGCCATGTGACAATTATGTGGAAAAATATTATTCAACACAAGGGGTGGTAGAGATAAAAGCCTCATAGCTTCTGCAATTTTGGGGCACAAGTGGGTAAGGTGATCGCCTGTACAAAGCTTTCAAAGAAACTTCAACTTTCACCTTTCTTTGTTTCCCTCACCAACATTATTATTCGAATTCACATTATTTTCATTGTCCTTGGGTTTATTATTATTCTTCCCAACCTTACGATTGTTACTAAATCCTTTAATTTTATTCCCTCCTGGTTTTTGGTTACCATTCGGGTTGGTCGATGATTGCATAGAATGTACATCTGCTGACTGAGTGGGACTGGAGGACACAAACGAAGTTGGACCTCCTACATACTGGTTTAGAGACAACTCTTTCAACTGGCTTGTCACCAAGTATGCGGATTTCACATTTGTGGAGCCTACAATGCCACCGACATGAGGCTAGGGATTTTGTCTAGGGTCATAGTTTGACCTCAGTGCGTCTAGAAGAATTTCGTATAACATCCCATACTGAGCATACATAAGATCTAATTGTTGGGCTTTAAAAATTTCTTCTTCCTTGGATGTAACCCTGGATGTAGAAACATCCTTCGAAATATAAGGCTGTAGAGACTTAAGGAACCATTATAGAAGGAATTTCGGAGGTATGCAGGCCTTGATCAACCTCTTTCGTCTATGCCACTCTTGGATGTTATCTAAGATATGGGTGGCTTTGTCCTGACGAAAGGTCGACAAAATTTCTATGTCATCATCATAACGAACCGACAATTGGAAGTGGTTGAGAAAGACTAAAACCATCTGATTAAAAGTTCCATACATCCCCACTAGTATCTCTATGTACCATTTCGTGAAAACCCCCATGAGGGTGCGTTGAAAAAATATTAAATGAATAGAATCGTCGTTAAGGGAATTAAAAGAGAACCAAATATGAAAATTAGTGACGTGATCAGAAAAGGGAGATGAGGTTCTAGAATCTGGCCCCAAGCTCCCAGGAAAGATTGTTCTTGGGGAATCATAGCCCATCTAGGGTTCTGGTATGTACCATGGCCCTGTCTGGGATTGTAAGACCCTTCTCAGAACTGATTCATGAATGGTTGTTTGAGCACCATTCTAGTAGGAATGTTATGATGAGGGTTGTCAAAATTGCCCCTAGTTGGAGTATCTCCAGGTTGGGGGTTTCCCAAGGTATGAAATTTACCTCCTCTAGGTGTGAATTTGGAGGATAGATGTGAATTCAGCATGCCAAACATGTTGGTCAGAATTAGTGCAGAGGAGGTAGGTGTAAAGGAAAAACCATAAGAAACAACTTGTCCGCCAGGTTGACTACTCCATCCAGGAGAATTAAGAACAGGATTAGACCCGGGGTGAAAAGGAGGAAGGCCTCCAATCATAGGAGTTGTTTATGGAATACGAGTCTCGCCAAAAAAAAATGGGGTATGTGAAGGAGCGATGACCCCAAGTCTAATACTAGTATTCAGATTAGATGTTGGGATGGAGGATGAAAATTGCACTGTGAAATTCGTCATACCATAAGAAAAAGGGCTAGAGGTCGTAGGGGTGGACTGAATATTGTATCCTGACGAGTGAAAAAGGGATCCAAAAGGGTTTTGGGCTATAGGTTTAGCATTCACTATAGGTCAGATAGGAGTGATGATGGGAAACTATGACACTACAACCATTGTGGTTGAAGGTGTCGAAGGAGTATTATTAACTATAGTGGGTACGAGAGTTGGAGGACTCCCAATATCTTTCTAACTTGATTCAATACTCATCCTTGTATGATCGCAAGTCTGGTAGGTGGAGGTGTGTGCACCACATTTGATAACTTTATGCCTTTTAGAAGGCAAAGACTCAAGATGTCGTGGTAATTGTAACAAACGACAAGACCGGCGGGGAAGATGGTCTGGCTCCACAATGACTCAAGACTTGAGATATAAAAAAAAATACTAAGGCCAACTAGTAATCAAAGAGAACACCAAAATAAACAAAAGGAAAATATGCACACAAACATGATAAAGTGGTTGAAAGGGGACTCCCTCCCTAAATTAGGTATGCCTCTCCCAAGAGAGGCCTGAGACTCCCTACAAAAGATCAGAGGTATCAGAATCAATTATAAGGGCCCTCGTGGGATTAACAACCAGTTGGTCAGATCCCCCTGAAGAGGTAATCCTCCATAAAGGTTGTGTGTTGTCCAACCCTTGTCTGACCCAAGGTACCTGCAGAATAACCCCTACAATAACCTATGTGGTACATATGTCAAGCAACTAAGCAACCACTATATAACCAATGCACAAGTGAAAAATCGTAAGTTAGGTCCATTGTATGGGCAGGGTAACAAAGTGTGAAACCTTGAAAGAACCACCTCTCATAGAGGTAAAGGTACTAGAAAGATCCCCATATATGAATAGATCCCCAGAAATATATCTGACGCTAAGAAGGTATTGGGGGGATATCCCCTCAACCAAATTCACGCGAACTCATGATTAACTCCGATGTAAGTGGAGCCTCCTGACGTCACCAATTATAAAATGGATTTAACCACTCCCTTAGTCAGACACATATGTTGATTTAATATCCTTGGAGAAGTTTACTCACAAAATCCTATTCCAAGGCTCTAAATCCTAAGCTAGTTTGTGCACCCGAAAAATAAAATCGTTTCTAATTAACTTTAAATTTATCAACGTTGCTTTTCATGGCCTTTCTTACTCAAAAAGGTGTTTTTATGAAATTGATTATGTTATGACTCATCAAGTAAAATAAATGACTATGAATAAAATGCAAAGTCCTAACTTCAATTCCCAATAAATGATAAGCTTTTCAAAATGCAATTTTCAATTTAATTCTGCAATTCAAAATGAGATGCAATCTTTCCATACATGTACTAAGATCAATGATAAGAACCCAAAATACCAAATTCCAACAATGCAAAATGTTTATAATTTTTGTATTTTCAATATAAAAGAATGAAAATGAAAGGACTAAACAACAACTTGATATAAAAATTCTACTGTATGTAAACATAGACAAACTAAGTAGGATATCAAGAAGCAAACAACCAGCCTGAGATGCAAGGAAAATCAATGAAATGGATGATGAGAAAGAAAAATGGCCTAAAAATTCAACCAAAGAAAGGTTTCCTATCACTTTGCAGGCACTTAACAGTTATAACAAAGACCTAAGAAGACTCAACAACCATCAAAACTTAGCCAACAAATATCAAACTCCACAACCAAGCATACAAGATTGATGTACACAACTGTTCATGAGAAAACCATGTATATACGCCTCTTGCAGAAGGACAACACGCGTATGTATGAAATTGTTAGAAAAAAAATCCACGTATATGTATTGAAACACTGCCAGGTTAAGGATAAGGATAAGAAACTCAGACTCAAACTGAACAGAGGCTTTCAAGTAATCAGACGATAGGAAAATCGATATAAACAAGAGAAATCAAAGGACAAAAACACTCCAAACCCTGAAAAGAAGATTCTATCCCTAGTATGGTCACCAATTCTATTACGAGGAAAATCTCTCTATGGTATGAGGTAAACCACAACAGACGGAAATGACTGCAGAAATCAACTCTAATATCAAGTATTCTATATAAACAAATATACTAACGAGACAAGTTAAAGTGCTTACCTTTTCCATATGCTCGATGAAGTCCACCGTTGAGCACTTGACTCAAAGCAATATACCTGCAACTTGTCCTCAAAAACCAAGATACACAAGCATATGGTGATAATATATAAAGTTATCACATTCAATAGCATAATCCATCAATATTCATAACAAATATGCCCATGGAATAACAATTCAAATATTTTCAAGATATTAATTGGATGAGAAAAGAGTATTTCTATTAAAATGTAATCAATAGAAGTGTATGAATGACAAAATTCTATGTTTGTAGGTTCATAACCGAGAAACTAAGTCCCTTCCAGTTGGGCCTCCACCACTTCAATCCTCCACCAAAGTAAATCTCATATAAGAGAGACAATGAGGTTCTCCATCAAGTAGGGAAGAGCTTGGGGGCTGAACAAGGTGTTCAAACTTAAAAGGATAAAGGGATGCAAACTCAATATGAAGTGGTAATTTATCCAGAGTAACTTTTCTATCAAAGTTGAATTCTTCTCCTCTTCTCCACATCTTGGATATGACCCATTTATAGCCTTCAAATGGAACTGAAGGGCCGATTCAGAACGTTCCCAGTATATGGATGGTCAAGGATCATGTATCTCGTGATGTGACATGGAAAACTGACACCATTTTTTAATTTTGGGCACAAACCCCAATGTACATGGGATTTAATGGTGAAACTTCCATATACACATGCTGTATAATAGTTAGGGCACGTATATGTGGAAAAATATTATTTTTATCTCTGGGAATTACAAAAAGGGACTTCAAGTCTGCATAGGGAAATGGAAAAGGCCTTCTGAGAAAATTTGCATAGGGTGAGGCAAATATTTCTATAACAATGTTCTTCATGTGGATGAGGTTTTAAACTCCATCAAATTATTAGGAGAATATGTTGAATAAACCAATATTGTACAAAAGGTGCTCAAATCACTTCCCTCAAGATTTAGTCCCAAGATATAAGTTATTGAAGAAATGCAGGATCTGGACAAACTAATAGTAGATGAACTACATGGAACCCTAACTGCATATGAAATGAGAATATAGTAGCATAACCCACCAAGAAAATCGAGGAAGGAAGCAACCTTTAAGGAATCAAAGAAGACAAAGTGCAAGATAAGTGATTTCTCAGACAACGAATTGGATGAAGAAGAAGGAAAACTTGCCAAGAAGCTCAAAAACATATACAAAGGTAAGCTCCCTTTCAAATGTTTTAATCATGGAAAAATATGACACTTTTCTCATAAATTTCCTTATGCAAATATCAATGTGAAAGAAGAATTTAATTTCAAGAAAACCAACAGAAGGAAGATTGAAAATAATAAATATCCTTACAAACAAAGGAAGAATTTATACACCAATGAAGACATCAACTCATCAGATGATAGTGATAGTGAAGCATATGATATTCTCTTTATGGTTCTAGAAACAAAAACAAATGAAGATACACACTCAATAGAAGAAAACAATTTAGTTAAAGATGCATAAGTAAATCTTGAAGAAAAACTCATTAGTTCCCTACACGAAAATTATAGACTTAAGGACAAGAATAGGAAACAAAAGAGGGAACTACAAAATATAAAGAGAAGGAATATGCCAATAAGAAAATAGAGAAGACAATAATTACCTTAAAGGTTCAAGTAGAAGAAGAAAAGAATATTGAAGAAGTTCTAAAGGATCAACTGAAAGAAAGAGAATATATATGCATCACTCTTGAATATAAGATAGTCCAACTAAGAAAGAAGTTGAAGAAATCAACAAGAAACTCTACAACTTTAGTTGAAATCCTAAATCATCAAAGAGCACCATCTGATAGAATGGGTCTTGGCTACAGTAATAGGAAGGAACCTGTCAATGAAGAAGCATCAACATCTTCGAAATAAACAAGAGAATAAATAACCAAGAACTATGTTGAAACTGTCATAAATCCAATCAAAGTTGAATACCACAAAAAGGAAGAACAATACGATCCACAAGAGACAAATTTTACTCATAAGGACCAAATATGGAAAACTATCCCATCAAGATGGAATCACACAATCAAGTATCAAAACTATTTCTATGGATATTGTTATTCCTGTAATGAATTTGGTCATACATCAATAAACTGTAGAATAAATATAAGAAGAGATTACATGAGGAATAACTACCAGGGTCCCGAGGGATTCTCAAGGAGAAATTACAATTCATTTTCTCCCTTGATGAATTACAACCTCATATGTTATAACTAAAATAATATTGGAAATATAAAAAAGTACTGTAGAAGTAATCTCAAGAAAACTACACCTATAATGAAAAGAAGTTGGGAACAAAAGAAAGCAAATTCCTTATTTTTTCAAGCAACTCTCCGTGCTGAAAAAAATAAGGATAACTGGGTTATCGGAAATGGATGCTCTAGTCATATGATAGGAGATAGAAAAAAATGTTATGAACATAAATATACATATATCATAGATATTCTTAACATAATAATTAATAAATAATAATTGTTAATAATGAAAGGTCATGTCTCAAAGGACATGACTATTGGTAAAGGGCACCCCTGCGTGGGTATATAAACAAGCCCTCATTTCTCAATTGTAATCATCTCATCTTATCTATCTTATATCTTATTATTCATTCTTATTACATATATATTTGTCCATATGGATTTGATTACTATATTCCAGATATTTTGGATAATTCTTGTGTGAGCGAACTTTGTTCGTCTCATTTGGTATCAGAGCTGCGTTTTTCTGATCCTGGCCTTTGGCCACCCTCTTTATCAGATTTTTTATGATTCGACTTTTAGCCAAACCCATCGTTTCAGAGTTTCTCTGAAAAATATGGTCTTTGACCACCAACCAGGCCTTTGGCTAGTCTCTCCATCAGATCCAGTCTGATCCTGGCCTTTGGCCATTTTTTCCAGGCTTTGTCTGACAAAGGCTTTTAGCCACTCTCAAATTTTCGGAGTTTCTTCAACCCAGGTCATTGACCAGAAATCCCCATTGACCACACTTGCTTTTGGCCATAAAAGAATAATTTAAAAAAAAAAATCTGCTGCCATATCATAAAAAGAAGAATAAATACATAGAAAAGGAAAATAAAAATTCCAACATAAAGAAAAATCTACATCTGGAGAAATATATTTTGCTGCTAAATTTAAAAGAGAATTAGAAAAATAATATAATAATAATAATAAATCATTCTACTACAAATTCTGTAAGGAATCAAGTTCTATAAGGGAATCAAGGATAAAAAATAATAAAAAAATAAAATTCCATAAGAAATTACAGTTCTACAAATCAGAAAATCAGAAAATTACAGTGAAAATAGCAGCGTACAACACTCAATTGACAATCAATTGTAAATCTATCCGTACAAAATTGAATTCAAGTATAAATTTCACAATTTTTGGACAGTCTGTACAATCAACTAAAATTTTATCAGCCATTAGTTACATTCTGTACCAGCTGCCTGCAAATTACTGTTGCCGTACAAAGCACAAAATTCGTACAAATCTAT